>JARQOD010000009.1:158785693-158904923 GCA_033576555.1 Oophaga sylvatica
CATCAACCACAATAGAATGAATCGTAAACTTTAGTTGTGAGCTCCTTAGTTGTTCGGGCTAAACTTGGTTAGAGTTTATTTCCCAACCATTTATGTTTCCTTGGGTGTTTGAGTGTGTATGCAAGCGAGTGTTATCCTGTCTGTCTTATATGTCTAATCTGTGTATTTAGCTAAGATCAGCCCATATCCCTTTGGTGGTAGTCAGGATCCTTCTTAGGACTGATTACAGGGTTCAGGTCTGATAGGAGACAGGGTTAGGTTGGTGACTTGGACCTCTGAACCATTATCAGTACCTCCAAGGTGAGGGATTAGTTAGGACCCCAGTTTAGGGTCAGGTTAGATCCCGGTCCACCTCTTTCCTGTTTCAGCTCATCAAGTCCTCAAGATTAACCCTGAGTTCAACTGATATCGTGTCAGGTAAATCTATTCTATACTTACATGCTGATGTTGCTATACTAGTTGTTGTATAGAGTGTTGTTCCTGTATTAATAGTTTACTGACATTGTATACATATCATTAGACAGCGTGACACCGGGTCCATTTCAATAACAGATGGGGACAAAATGAATCCCAGAAATGAGATCCTCTGTACGCCAAAAATACACTTTGATCCCTTCACATACAGAGCATTCTCTCTCAAAATCTGGAATACAGTTCGAACATGTTTCACATGAGAGTCCCAGTCATTAGAAAAAATCAAGATATCATCCAAATAAACAATCAGAAATTTATCCACAAAATCCCTGAAAATGTCATTCATGAAGGACTGGAAGACAGAAGGAGCATTAGTGAGCCCAAAGGGCATCACAAGGTACTCAAAATGCCCCTCAGGGGTATTGAATGCCGTCTTCCATTCATCCCCGTGCTTAATGCGAATAAGGTTATATGCCCCTGTTATGTTTCGGTAGCTGAGGAGTGCAGGTAAAAAATGCAAAAATATAGCACAAACACAAAAGAAGCAAAAGTCTTATCTGTAAGCAGGAGATGCAGACACGACACAGCAGGCTACAAGGAAAACTGGAATGAAGGATTCAGACCAGAACAATTGATCACCGGCAACCCTGATGGGAAAATGACTCCCTTATATAAGACCAGTCAGTAACACCTGATTCCCAGTCCTCACAATCTTCACTAGCACCGCTTGTAACCACCAGAGGGAGCCTCTGCTCAGAACTCATCTCAAACCCATTCACAACAGTACCCCCCCTTGAGGAGGGGTCACCGAACCCTCATTTGAGCAACCAGGTCGGTCAGGATGAGTTCTATGATACGCACGGATAAGTCTCCTAGCATGGATGTCCGAAGCAAACACCCAAGAATTGTCTTCCTGACCATAACCTCTCCATTTAACCAAATACTGGAGTTTCCGTCTAGAAAAACGAGAATCCAATATTTTCTCAACCACATACTCAAGATTGCCCTCAACCAAAACAGGGTCAGGAGGCACAGCAGCAGGAACCACTGGCTCAACAAACCTCTTCAACAAGGACTTGTGGAACACGTTATGGATCTTAAATGTCCCTGGAAGAAGCAAACGAAAAGAAACAGGATTAATAATCTCCATGATCTTATAAGGTCCAATGAACCTAGGCTTAAATTTAGGAGATGCTACTCTCATAGGAATATTCTTTGAGGACAACCAGACCAAGTCCCCCACTTTAAACCGAGGACCATCAGTCCTATGCCGGTTAGCAAACCGCTGGGCCTTCTCCTGAGAGAGGGACAACCTCTCCACTACCTGGCCCAAATCTGTTGCATACGCTCCACAACAGAGTCAACACCTGGACAGATAGAAGCCTCCGTCTGTCCTGAAGAAAATCGAGGGTGAAACCCAGAATTACAGAAAAACGGAGACATCAAAGTGGCAGAGCTAGCCCTATTATTAAGAGCAAACTCAGCCAAAGGCAAAAAAGAGACCCAGTCATCCTGATCAGCAGACACAAAGCATCTTAGATAAGTCTCCAATGTCTGGTTTGTTCTCTCAGTTTGACCATTGGTCTGAGGATGAAATGCCGAGGAGAAAGACAATTGAACACCCAGTTTAGAACAAAAAGTCCTCCAAAATCTGGAAACAAACTGGACTCCTCTGTCAGACACAATGTTCTCAGGAATGCCGTGTAAACGAACCACGTGCTGAAGGAACAACGGCACCAATTCAGAGGAGGAAGGCAACTTAGGTAATGGCACAAGATGTATCATTTTGGAAAACCTATCACAAATTACCCAGATGGTGGTCATTCTCTGAGAAACAGGAAGATCGGAAATGAAATCCATAGAGATATGGGTCCATGGTCTCTTGGGCACAGGCAATGGCATCAACAAACCACTAGAGCGAGAGCAAGGCTTGGAGCGAGAGCAAGTCCCGCAGGAATGCACAAATTCCCTGACATCACGAGACAAGGTAGGCCACCAAAAGGACCGACTAACCAAGTCTCTGGTACCAAAAATTCCGGGATGCCCAGCCAATGCGGAACAATGAATCTCAGACATCACACTCTTTTTCCATTGGTCCGGGACAAACAATTTTCCAACAGGGCAGCGCTCGGGCCTATCCTCCTGACACCCCTCCAGAGCAAGTCTCAAATTGGGCGAGATGGCGGAAAGAACTACACCCTCTTTCAAAATAACAGAAGGATCAGATAACTCAGGAGAGTCCGCAAGGAAACTCCTCGAGAGGGCATCCGCCTTAACATTCTTAGTGCCAGGAAGAAAGGAAACCACAAAATTAAAACGTGTGAAAAACAAGGCCCACCTGGCCTGTCTAGGATTGAGTCGCTTGGCAGATTCCAGATAGACCAGATTCTTATGGTCCGTAAGGACCACCACCTGATGTTTGGCTCCCTCCAGCCAATGTCTCCACTCTTCAAAAGCCCACTTCATGGCCAATAACTCCCGATTACCTACGTCATAATTACGTTCAGTAGGAGAAAATTTTCGAGAGAAAAAGGCACAAGGGTTACTTTTAGAGGTCTCTGGATCTTTTTGGGACAAAACGGCACCTGCCCCAATTTCAGAGGCATCAACCTCCACCTGAAATGGCAGAGAAACATCAGCTGCCGTAGAACAGGAGCAGAAGTGAATCTCTGCTTGAGTTCCTGAAATGCAGAGACTGCCTCAGGAGGCCAATTCACCACATCAGAACCCTTTCTGGTCAAATCAGTTAATGGTTTAACAATAACCGAGAAATTACCAATAAATTTACGATAAAAATTGGCAAAACCCAAAAATCTCTGAAGAGCCTTTAATGAAGTAGGTTGGACCCAATCACAGATGGCCTGAACCTTGACCGGGTCCATTTCAATATCAGATGGGGACAAAATGAATCCCAGAAATGAGATCCTCTGTACGCCAAAAAGACACTTTGATCCCTTCACATACAGAGCATTCTCTCTCAAAATCTGGAATACAGTTCGAACATGTTTCACATGAGAGTCCCAGTCATTAGAAAAAATCAAGATATCATCCAAATAAACAATCAGAAATTTGTCCACAAAATCCCTGAAAATGTCATTCATGAAGGACTGGAAGATGGAAGGAGCATTAGTGAGCCCAAAGGGCATCACTAGGTACTCAAAATGCCCTTCAGGGGTATTGAATGCCGTCTTCCATTCATCCCCGTGCTTAATGCGAATAAGGTTATACGCCCCCCTGAGGTCAAGCTTGGTAAACCAAGTAGCGTTTTTCACCCTGGAAAACAGGTCAGAAATCAAGGGTAACGGTATTGATATTTCACAGTAATATTGTTCAAGAGACGATAATCAATACACGGCCTTAATGAACCATCTTTTTTGGCCACAAAGAAAAAACCGGCACCTAAGGGTGAAGAGGATGGTCTGATATGACCCTTCTCCAATGATTCCTTGATATAAGACCGCATAGCGTCATGTTCAGGTACAGACAAGTTAAAAAGGCGACCTTTAGGGAATTTACTACCCGGCACTAATTCAATAGCGCAGTCATAGCTCCTATGGGGAGGCAAGGATGCAGATTTACTTTCGCTAAACACATCAGAAAAATCAAACAAAAAGTCAGGAACATCCTGAGCCTGGGGGAGGCAGAAAAAACAGGAGTGTTGGTATTAACACATTGGCAGCCCCAACTGGTTACAGACACAGATTTCCAATCCAAAACAGGATTATGAGACTGTAACCAAGGGAAACCCAGCACGATAATGTCATGCAGATTATATAGAACCAAAAATTTGCAGCACTCCTGGTGATCAGGTTCAACCCTCATTATCACCTGAGTAGAAAACTGGGTTTATTCTCAGCCAAAGGGGTAGAATCGATCCCCAGTAGGGGAATAGACTTCTGTAGGGGTATCAAGGGAAACCCACAACGTTTAGCAAAATCATAATCCATCAGGTTAATAGCTGCTCCAGAATCAACGAAAGCCTGAGCAGAAAATGAGGACAGAGAGCATATCAGAGTGACAGTTAATAAAAACTTAGTCTGAACACTACCCAAGACAACTGAGCGTGCAAAACGTCTTCCCCGCTTAGGGCAGACTGAAATAGCATGAGAGGCATCACCACAGTAGAAACATAACCCATTGCGCTTTGAAACTCATGACGCTGTGCCCCAGACACCACTCTATCACACTGCATGGGTTCAGAAGCTGGTTCACAAGGCAACACCATTCCACGCATACTTCTCCGCTCACGCAAACGTCTGTCAATTTGAATCGCTAATGACATAGAATCATTGAGACCAGAGGGGACAGGGAATCCCACCATAACATCCTTTACATTATCTGACAGACCCTTCCGGAAAAGGGCCGCCAAAGCGTCGTCATTCCATTTGGTCAGGACTGCCCACCTACGGAATCTCTGACAGTATAACTCAGCGTCATCAAGACCCTGATTTAATGCCAACAAGGCTTTTTCAGCTTGATCAGTGACATTAGGCTCATCGTACAATAACCCCAAAGCCTGAAAAAATGCATCAACATCACTCAAAACAGGATCCCCAGGTGTCAGGGAAAAAGCCCAATCCTGAGGATCGCCGCGCAGGAGAGAGATGACAATTTGAACCTGCTGCGCTGCGTTCCCTGAGGACTTAGATTTTAAGGCAAAAAACAATTTACAATTATTTTTGAAATTCTGAAACTTAGCTCGATCCCCTAAAAACAAATCTGGCATGGGAATCCTAGGTTCCACAACAGGCAACCTAGCAAGATAGGCAGCAATACTCCGAACCTCAGTGGCAAGCTGATCCACACGGCCAGACAACTGTGCAAACTCCATTGAGAGAAAAAAAAATCCTCCCCAGCACCCAGAGATACAGAGGGAAAAAAAAATGCAACAAACAGAAAAATATCTCTGACAACTCTGACAACCTTTTTTCTTTCACAATATTTTTTCCCTTCTGTGAGTACCATACAATTTTCAATTTTTAGGCCGGTGATACTGTTATGTTTCGGTAGCTGAGGAGTGCAGGTAAAAAAGGCAATACACCAGAGAAGTTGGAATCTATGAGATTGCAGTACCCTGACTAACCACCACAACTAGAGGCAGCCGTGGAGCGTTCCTACGTTGGTCCTAGACGCCTCGTCACAGCCTGAGAAACTAACTACACCTAAAGATAGAAAGAGGAAAGCTATCTGCCCCGGAGCAGATCCCCAAAGAACATTGAAAGCCCTCAAACATGTAATGGCGGTTAGACAAGATGAAATACTGACACAGACAGAAAATAGTATGAGCAAACGTTGGGGCCCAAACTACCTAAATAGAAAAGGATAGGAAGGGCACTTACTGCAATCCCAAAAAACCCTGAAAAGCACCAACTCTACTAATTTCAAAATCACCTGAGATCACACGACCTCTACCACCTAAATTAGTTCTCTGGTGTAACAAAATCAAAACAGCAGCCACTGAAAAAACTGGAAAAAGCAAAAGTACAAACATCAGTGGCTGAACTAAACTGAGAGGGCAAAAGCCCCCGGAGGGGACCCTGAAGGCCCCCACAGAAGTGCAGGACAAAATGCAAAAATCAAGCACAAAAACAAAAAGAAGAAAATGTCTTATCTGTTAGCAGGAGATGCAGACACGACACAGCAGGCTACAAAGGAAACAGGACTCAAGGATTGAGACCAGAACAATTGATCACCGGCAACCCTGATGGGAAGGCGACTCCCTTATATAAGACCAGTCAGTAACACCTGATTCCCACTCCTCACAATCTTCACTGGACAGTCCAGTACCGCTTGTAACCACCAGAGGGAGCCTCTGCTCAGAACTCATTTCAAGTCCATTCACAACACCCACCCTTGTTAGGAATTCAACACTGGCTGTAGCAGCACGGAAAACGTTAACCCTGGTGATCTAGTGGCGTGGATGATGAGATGTGGAGGAAGGCCTGATTAAAAACTAGACCCAATTTAAAGGAGCGGGTCTCCTAGACATGGAATGCCCATACACCAAGTGTATGGGCTGGCCAACATTTTCCCCTGTGGGGTACACCTCAACCTTTTCCATAAGAAGTACTTAACACCCAGCAAAAACACCCACCCTTGTTAGGAATTCGGCACTGGCTGTAGCAGCACGGAACACGTTAGCCCTGGTGATCTAGTGGCGGTGGATGATGAACGTGGAGGAAGGCCTGATTAAAAACAAGGCTGTTGTGAATGCTTTGGATTCTGAGTTGGGGCTCCCTCTGGTGGCTGTTGATATTAGTGAAGCTGCCTGGACTGACAGAGGCCCTTCAGCTGAGGATTCTGCTGTGGATGATTGGCAATCTGGGAGTGATGTCTGGGGAGATTTAAGGAGTAACTTTCCCATGATCCTTGCCGGTGATTAGTTGTCATTTCCTGGTTCTGTCTGGAAGTCAGCTTTCTTTCTGCTGTCTCCTGCAACTTTCAGATAAGTTATGTTCTGCTTGTTTCTGTGGTTTTGTTTTCTTTTGTTTTTTCTGCCTTCTGAGTGAGGTCAGCCGGTTCCCCGTGCTGGGGCCTGCGCTGATCTCTGTTTCTCATTTATCTCGGTTCATTTGTTCAGTCCCTGTTATTTCAGTGGCTGCTGGGTAGCTACCTGTTCACACCAGAGTTCGGATATAGCAGGGAGAGATCGTGTGGTCTCAGTATTTTTTTGGAATCAGAAGTGTTGGAATTTTTTCTAGGGTTTTGCTGGATTGCAGAACGTATTCTTTTCTGTCCTGTCCTATCTAGACAGTTTTGGGCCCCAGCGTTTGCTTAGTCTATTTTATGCCTGCGTTTGTATTTCATCTTGTCTCACCGCCAATATATGTGTGGGGGCTTCCTATTCCTGTGGGGCGCTACTCTGGGGCAGTTAGCTTTCCCCTTTCTATCTTTAGGCTTAGCTAACTCTCCGGCTGTGTCGAGGCGTCTAGGTCATCATAAGTACATCCCACGGCTGCTTTTAGTTGTGCGGTTAGTTTAGGGGTCTGCAATTCAATAGTTACCAACCTCTCTGGGTGACTGGCTGCCTTGGCTATTTTTGTTACTGTCCTCCTCGGCTACCATATCATAACACAAGGCCCAATTTAGGAGAGTGTCTCCTAAACATGGAATGCTGTATGGGCTGACCAACATTTTCCCCTATGGGGTACACCTCAACCTTTTCCATAACAAGTACTTAACACCCAGCAAAACACCCACCCTTTAGGAGTTTGACACTGGCTAGCAGCATGGAACACGTTAACCTGTGATCTAGTGCGTGGATGAGAATGTGGAGAAGGCCTGATTAAAACAAGGCCCAATTTAAAGACGGGTCTCCTAACATGGAATGTCCATACACTAGTGTATGGGCTGGCCAACATTTCCCCCTGTGGGGTACACCTCAACCTTTTCCATAACAAGTATTTAACACCCAGCAAAAACATCCACCCTTGTTAGGAATTCGACACTGGCTGTAGCAGCACGGAATACGTTAACCCTGGTGATCTAGTGGCGGTGGATGATGAGATGTGGAGGAAGGCCTGATTAAAATCTAGGCCCAATTTAAAGGAGCGGGTCTCCTAGACATGGAATGCCCATACACTAAGTGTATGTGCTGGCCAACATTTCCCCTGTGGGGTACACCTCAACCTTTTCCATAACAAGTACTTAACATCCAGCAAAAACGCTTGTTAGGAATTCAACACTGGCTGTAGCAGCATGGAACACATTAACCCTCGTGATCTAGTGGTGGTGGATGATGAGACGTGGAGGAAGGCCTGATTAAAAAACAGGCCCAATTTCTAGTAGCGTGTCTCCTAGACTTGTAATGCCCATACACTTAGTGTGTGGATTGTCAAACATTTCCCTTGTGGGGTACACCTCAACCGTTTTCAGAACAAGTATTTTACGCACAAAATACCCACCCACCCTTGTTAATAATGTGACACTGACTGTAGCTGCACGAAACACGTAAAACCTTTTGATCTAGTGGTGTTTGATGATGAGCCGTGGAGGAAGGCATGATTACTAAGTGTATGGGCTGGCAACATTTCCCCTATGGGGTACAACTCAACCATTTTCAGAACAAGTATTTTACACACAGCCTACCTACTCACCCTTGTTAATAATGCGACACTGGCTGTAGCTGCACAGAACACATAAACCCTTTTGATCTAGTGGCGGTGGATGATGAGCCGTGGAGGAAGGCCTGATTAAAAAATAGGCCGAATTTCTAGTAGCGTGTCTCCTAGACTTGGAATGCCCATACACTTAGTGTATGGGCTGGCAAACATTTCCCCTGTGGGGTACCACTCAACCGTTTTCACAACAAGTATTTTACGCACAGAGTACCCACCCACCCTTGTTAATAATGCGACACTTAGAAAACTGTGCCACTTAGAACTTTGCCAGTGATCCCCTGCCTCTGCTGGAGTGGAGTGGACTTGTGTCTGTCTCGCCTGTCCTGCTTGGTTGGCCAACAAACTGTTATTTTTGCCGCCAGCGTTTTGAGATGGGAATTTTTTTAATAATTCTGCAACAATGGCCCTATGGTACTGCACCATTTTGGTACACCTGTCCGCCTCTGGAACAAGAGATTGAAAGTTATCCTTGTACCGTGGGTCTAAAAGTGCCACTAGCCAGTAATGACTGGTACCCAATATTTTGACAATACGAGGGTCACAGGAAAGGCAGCACAGCATAAAGTCAACCATGCATGCCAGACTGGTAACAGGCAAGACTTCCGTGTCCTCACCATCAGGACGACTGACCAAGGTGTCCTCCTCCTCCTCTTCCTCTTCTTCCCTGTCCTCGGGCCATCCACGCTGAACAGACAGTATGTCAGTTGTGGTTGTAGTCCCATCCATATCGCATGAAAGTAGCTCCTGTTCTTCCTCCTCCTCTTCCTCATTGTCAACCAATCCATGTTGGGATGACACGAGGCTGGGCTGTGTGTAATCACCCTGTATAGTTCTTTGATCCATGTCCTCGTGCTCCGCCTGCAATGCCTCCTCTTTCATTGTGAGCAGAGAGCTTTTCAGAATGCAGATGAGCGGGATGGTGACGCTAATTATGGCGTCATCGCCGCTCACCATCTTGATGGACTCCTCAAAGTTTTGGAGGATGCTACATATGTCTGACATCCATGTCCACTCCTGAGGTCTTATGTGTGGAGTCAAACCTGCTCACAAATCGTTTCTAGCATATGCAGTGTAGAGTTCCAACGCATCACACACCAGTCAGTGAGCTGGAATCTGCAATCGCTGCTGAAGCACGGCAAGGGTGGCTGAAGCTGTAGCTGATTTTCTAAAATGTGCACACAGGCGGTGCTCTTTATCCAGTAGATCCCGGGAGCTCCGGATAGCTTTTTAGAAAATGTTGAATAACGAGTTTCAGCACATGGGCCAGGCATGGTACGTGTGTCAGTTCGCCTCGCCTGAAAGCCGCCACCAGGTCCCTGCCATTGTCACACACAGCCATGCCTGGCTGGAGATTTAGTGGTGTCAGCCACACATCTGTCTGCTCTTTCAGAGCTGTCAACAACTTTTCGGCATTGTGCGGTTTGTCACCTAAGCAAATTAGCTTCAGCACAGCCTCTTTGTAAGGTTCTGTGTATCTGTTTCTGAAACTCAGTTTGTTCGTCGGCCATTTTGCTTTCTGTTTTGCTGCAGCTATCTTGCCCTCAGTCAAAATGGAGTTTTCCAGCTTGCATGTTCCCGCCCTGATTCTCTCCGTTTGCTTCTTAAACAGCCACAGCTGAGCAATCAGTGCTTCAGAATCTAGCCTGCAGTGAACCTGTGTTCTGACTCCTGAAGCCTTGGACCTTGTACTCCAGCCATTCCTACTGAGGAACTCTGAAGCACTTGTGGACTCTGAACTCTGCTCTTGAGAGCCTCACGTTTGCATGGACTTGCGGTAACAGAGAAGAAGATCTGAATCTGTTGTGGAGAGTTATTGCTGAGCTTAGATTACTCTGGCCTGCTGTGTCTCCTGCTTCTGTGTTTGCAACCTGTGTGTTTATTTTTGCCAATTTGTATGAAGCAATACAAGACTTTCTTTATCAACCTGTGTCTCAAGTATTTTCATCGCACCCAAGCACAAGACGCTATATGAACTGTACCACATACATTACAAGATTCTGAAGCCAAACGTTAGTGTCTGCTGGGTCTGGAAAGGCTTGTCTGCTGTACTGTGGATATCGGATGTCCGGTTGTACTTTCTGTGATGACAGTGGTTGTGACTTCTCACAACCATTCCAGGTGAGCAATTCCCTTAAGTTTTTTTTCTGCAGTGTTATCACAGGTAAACACTATTGTTTTTTTTTTTTTTTTTTCTCTTCTCTTTTTGTCTGCTGAAACTCTGGATATCAGATGTCTGGTTGAAAGCTTTCTGTGATGATAGTGGTTGTGACTTCTCACAACCATTCCAGGTGAGCAGTTCCCTTAAAGTTTTTTCTTTCTTCAGTGTTGCCACAGGTGAACACTATTGTTTTTTTTTTTTTCTCCTCTTCTTCCAGTATCCTGTCTTAAAAGATCTGGAAAATGGAGGCCCGCATAAAGGAACTTTGCGGAGTGACTGATAATATCCTTGCAGATTTGCAGAATATAAAGACCCGTTTTACAAATCTTCAGGACCTAAATAATCACAATTTGCAAGTTGTTGGACAGACTACCCAGGATTTGCGAGCCAGGATTGAGGTTCTGGAGGGGCGAGTCCAGGCTCCTGCCGTGGCCCCGAGTTCTGGGATTCCCAAGTTGCCCCCTTTTCGTTTTGGTGGTGAACGTGAAAAATTCAGGGGATTTGTTAATCAATGCAATCTTTTTTTTTCTGCACATGCTTCACAATTTCCTACTGAACGATCTAAGGTGCTTACTATAATTATGTTGCTTACCAACAAGGCTTTGATGTGGGCAAACCCTCTGATTGAGACTGAGGATGATTGTTTGAATCACCTTGATGATTTTATTTCAGCCATGGGGCAGGTGTTTGATGACCCCAATCGAGGTGCAACAGCTGAAGCAGCCATGTTAGCTTTGCGCCAAGGTAAGCACTCGGTAGCTGAATATGCCTTGGATTTCAGGAGATGGGCCCTTGATACCACCTGGGACAATTCCGCCAAAAAATCTATTTTTCGAAAGGGGTTATCCCCACTGATTAAGGATGAACTTGCTCGTGCCGACCCTCCCACTGCGTTAGGTGACTTTATTAACTACTGCATCCGTATTGATACTCGTTTAACTGAACGCAGGCAAGAGAGATGGTTCGAAAGCAATCGTACTAACCTTTTCCTACCTTCCTCTCCAGCTAAGGAACCTTTGAATAGGATTACACGGGAACCTGAACCTGAACCCATGCAGGTAGACTCTTTACTACGACGGGTTAGTGATGCACGCAAGGAACATCGTTTTAAGGAGAATCTATGTTTTTATTGTGGTAAGTCAGGGCACTTTATTATTAACTGCCCCAGCCGTTCTCGCAAGACTACTGCAGCACTCATTCATTGTGAGTGTTGCGAGAGGGGATCTGTCAGGTCCGAGCCTCAGGCTCCAGAGAGATCTGCAGCAACAGATCTTGATTTCTCGGACTTAAACTCCGTTACCTCTGAGGACGTTGACTGTGTAAATGCTGCCATCTTTCAAGTTTCCTCAGCGGTGTCCCAGCTGAGTTGTAAAAAAAACAATTCTCACTGTTTTCTTTCCATCAAACTCTGGGTTGACTCAGCCTGGGTGTCTAGCTCTGCTATGATCGACTCAGGTGCAAGTGGAAATTTTATGGATGTCTCCTTTGCTCTGAAACAGGGAATACATTCAGTGAAGAAGGCTACTCCAGTACAGATGGAAACTGTGGATGGCTCCCTGCTGACCTCTGGACCAGTGGATCAGGAAACAGAGCCTTTAAAGGTTCTTATGGGTAAAGATCATCAAGAGAAACTGTCCTTTATGCTTATCTCTTCTCCTCACTTTCCCATTATTCTAGGGCTACCATGGCTGCAGGCTCAGAATCCTACCATTAACTGGGAGACCAAGGAATTACACTTTCCAGAGAAACAGATGAGTCCAAAAATTTCAGCTTGCTCTGTTCCTAAAGGAACCATGTCAGTCCCTGAACTACCAGCTGTATACCAGGACTATGTGGATTTATGTGACAAGAAGAACGCTGACCAGCTTCCTCCTCACCGTCCATATGATTGTCCAATTGAATTATTGCCTGGAGCAGAGATACCTTTTGGTAAGATCTACCCCCTGGCGGGGCCCGAGCTGAAGGCTTTAAAAGAGTACATAGACGAAAATCTAGCCAAGGGCTTCATACGCCCCTCTTCATCTCCTGCAGGGGCACCCATATTCTTTGTAAAGAAGAAAGATGGATCCTTGAGACCATGCGTAGACTATAGGGAACTCAATAAGGTTACTATTAGAAACCGTTATCCATTGCCTTTAATCCCTGAGTTATTGGAGAGAGTGCGACATGCCAAAATTTTTTCTAAACTAGATCTTCGTGGGGCCTATAACTTAGTCCGTATTAGACCTGGGGATGAATGGAAGACTGCATTCAGGTCACACTATGGACACTTTGAATATCTAGTTATGCCTTTTGGTCTGAGTACCGCCCCAGCCACTTTCCAACACTTGGTGAATGACATCTTCAGGGATCTCCTGGATACATTCGTGGTAATTTATTTGGATGATATTTTAATTTTTTCTAACTCCACAGAGGAACATCATGGACATGTGAGAATGGTCTTGGAACGTCTAAGACAAAATCATCTTTACATCAAGCTTGAAAAGTGTGAATTCCATAAGACCGAAATTCAATTTCTGGGGTATGTACTATCTACACAAGGAATTAGTATGGATGGAAGTAAAACCCAAGCCATCAATGATTGGCCAAGTCCTAGAAATGTGAAGGAGGTACAGCGCTTCATCGGGTTTGCAAACTTCTATAGACGTTTCATTAGAAATTTCTCTGAGGTAGTGTCACCTATCACCCAACTTACCCGGAAAGAGTCTAAGTTCTCCTGGACTCCCCAAGCCCAGGAAGCATTTTCCCGTCTAAAAGATAAATTTACCACTGCACCTATCCTAGTACATCCCAACCCAGAGCTTGCCTTCATAATAGAGGTGGATGCTTCAGACTGTGCCGTGGGAGCTATACTCTCTCAGAGAACAGGTGAGAAGAATGTCTTGCATCCCTGTCCTTCTTTTCCCAGCAGTTGTCTTCGGCTGAGAAGAACTACGATGTGGGCAATAGAGAGTTGTTGGCCATTATTGCCGCCTTCAAAGAATGGAGACACCTTCTTCAAGGAGCTGCACAGCAAATAGTCGTTCTGACAGACCATCGTAATCTTGAGTTTATCAGGTCGGCTAAGTGCCTGACTCCTCGCCAGGCTCGCTGGAATCTTTTCTTAAACCAATTTAATTTTATTATTTCTTATAGACCAGGATCGCGCAATGGAAAGGCTGATGCACTCTCTAGGATTTACTCAGCAGAGACACGTCCAATTACTCCTCCTAAGACTATTCTTCCTGACTCTAGATTCCTAGGAGTGATTCATCATCAAGACCTAATTAAAGACATCAAGGAAGCATACCATGCGGATTCTTTTTTGGCTCAACCCCCAAGGGACGTAAGTCTTGTCTTTAAGAATGGTGTGTGGATTCTGGGACAACGTCTGTATATACCTGAAACAGTCAGATTGAGAGTATTGCAACTCATTCACGATTCCAAAATAGCCGGGCATAGAGGAATTCTAAAGACACAGGAATTTCTTTCTCGTTTCTTTTGGTGGCCCACTTGTAGGAAGGATGTTTTGGACTATGTCACTTCGTGTGAGGTTTGTGCAAGATGCAAAACACCTCGCTCTTCACCAACTGGTCTGTTACAGCCTCTTCCCACCCCGTCCCGCCCGTGGGGATCCATTTCTATGGACTTCATTGTGGAATTACCAACCTCTCAAGGGAAGAACACTATTCTAGTGGTGGTTGACCATCTAACAAAGGCAGCTCATTTTATCCCTTGTGTCGGCTTACCCACTGCAAAACAGACATCAGATTTGATGATTAAAGATGTGTTTCGCTTACATGGAGTACCGGATGAGGTTATTTCGGATCGAGGGGTGCAATTCACTTCTAGGTTTTGGCAAAATTTCTGTGCAGCATTGGACATTAAAGTAAACCTTTCTTCTGCTTTTCATCCCCAGACTAATGGACAAACCGAACGAACCAATCAAACCCTGGAGCAGTATCTCCGCTGCTTTATCTGCCACCTACAGGATGATTGGGTGGATCTACTTCCATTGGCTGAGTTCTCTTACAACAACTCTCAGAGTGCCTCCACTAAACAGTCTCCTTTTTACTCTAATCTAGGTTATCATCCTAACATTCTACCACGATTTCCCATAGAGACGCCTTTGCCAGCAGTGGCTGAAAGAGTCACGACTTTACAGAAGAATATGGATCTTCTAAAGGAGAATCTGGAATCGGCTCAGGAAAGGTACAAGAAGGCAGCAGATAAATTTCGTAAACCTGCACCAGCTTTTAAGGTAGGAGACCTGGTCTGGCTGTCAACCAGAAATCTTAAGTTAAGGATTCCATCGTCTAAGTTGGGACATAAGTACATTGGACCCTATAAAATCAGTAAAATTATAAGTGCCGTTGCTTGTCGTCTTCAATTGCCCAGAACTATGAGAATCCACCCTGTCTTTCATGTATCCCTACTAAAGGCTGCGACACCCAATACGTTTCCTGGACGTTCTTCTCCTTGCCCTGACCCAGTGCTAGTCGATGGTCAGGAGGAATTTGTGGTGGAAAGGATTTTAGATTCCAGGTTGTATAGAAATCAGTTACAATATCTGATTAAATGGCAGGGCTACCCAGTGGAGGACAACTCATGGGAGCCAGTCAATAACGTTAATGCTCCTCGCTTGCTCCGTCAGTTTCATCAGAGGTACCCACACAAGCCTGGTCTGAGGTCATCCGGAGGTTGTCCCTAAGGGGGAGTAATGTAAGGTTCTGTGTATCTGTTTCTGAAACTCAGTTTGTTCGTCGGCCATTTTGCTTTCTGTTTTGCTGCAGCTATCTTGCCCTCAGTCAAAATGGAGTTTTCCAGCTTGCATGTTCCCGCCCTGATTCTCTCCGTTTGCTTCTTAAACAGCCACAGCTGAGCAATCAGTGCTTCAGAATCTAGCCTGCAGTGAACCTGTGTTCTGACTCCTGAAGCCTTGGACCTTGTACTCCAGCCATTCCTACTGAGGAACTCTGAAGCACTTGTGGACTCTGAACTCTGCTCTTGAGAGCCTCACGTTTGCATGGACTTGCGGTAACAGAGAAGAAGATCTGAATCTGTTGTGGAGAGTTATTGCTGAGCTTAGATTACTCTGGCCTGCTGTGTCTCCTGCTTCTGTGTTTGCAACCTGTGTGTTTATTTTTGCCAATTTGTATGAAGCAATACAAGACTTTCTTTATCAACCTGTGTCTCAAGTATTTTCATCGCACCCAAGCACAAGACGCTATATGAACTGTACCACATACATTACACTCTTGCTGTTCTGCTTTGGCAGTGCTGCAGTGCTTCCAGCTTGTGACTGATGTGCTCATTTCTGATATGGAGGCTGAAGAGGAGGAGGAGGAGTTGCAGGAGCTGTACACAGTGGGGGCAACCCTGATTGACATAGGTCCCGCAATCCTTGACGTCGGGAGGACGTGTTCCATCCCAAGGTCTGACTGGGTACTGGCTTCCACTATGTTATCCCAGTGTGCGGTAAGCGAGGTGTACCGTCCCTTGCCACAGGCACTTGTCCACGTGGCTGTGGTTAGGTGTACTTTCCCAGTAACTGCATTGTTGAGGGCACAGGTAATGTTGTGGGACACGTGCTTGTGTAATGCCGGGACGGCACAGCGGGAGAAATAGTGGCGGCCGGGGACAGAGTACCTTGGGACGGCCACCGCCATCAGGTTGTGGAAAGCTTCCATCTCCACGAGCACAAGCAGACAAGAAATATGTGAATTGAGTACTGTGGCCTGTGGGGCGATGGCTGCATATTTCCGCTTATGTTCCAATGACTGGAGTATGGATAACTGAAGGCTGCACTGGGACAAGGACGTGGACGTGCTTGATGATGGTGCTGTTTGACTGTGGGCAACGGCAGGTGCAGGGAAGGAGGCATCTTCGCATGCACCGAGGACAGGGTATTGTCTTGCACGCACAACAGTGGAAGAAGCAGTGGTGTCACCCGCAGACACTGTTCCTGGAGCCCAGGGTTGGGCCCACAAAGTCGGGTGCTTTGCTGCCATGTGCCTGATAATGCTGGTGGTAAGGCTGGTAGTTTTGCTACCCCTGCTGATGCTGGCATGACAGGTGTTGCAAATGGCCTGTTTGGGGTAATCAGCAGAGTCTTTTAAAGAATAACCAGACTCAGGAAGACATAACAGTTGGACTGGCAACTTCTTGATAAAGACCTACTGTGGTCAAAACGTTGTCTTATGGCTGAATAAAAGACCTTTTTCTGCAATATACACCTGAATGGAGCGCTGGCCTTCTTTTGTTCTGGACTGGGAACTTCTGTCAGGTTGGTGTTACACGGAATGGTTGCCCGCCTTCTGTCTGCGGCCACTACACTGTTTCTTCCTGCATGAAGTGGTGTGACGCCTACCTCCCCCTGTGTGCTACTGTCCTTGCTCTGCATGTCCTCCTGCCAGGTTGGGTCTGTTACAACATCATCCACCACCTCATCTTCCACTTCCCCACCCTGGTCCTCCTCCTGACTTTCTGGCAATTGTGTCTCATCATTGTCCACCTCTTGTGACTGTGGCTGATCAAAGATTTGTGAATCGCTACATGGAATATCATCTTGCCCCAATTCTAGTGGAGTGGGCGAGAGGCACGAATCTCCAAATGGAAAACTGAACAGCTCTTCTGAGTGTCCAAGTGTGGGATCAGTTGTCTCAGGGTACTCAGCATGGTGGGAGGATGGAGGATCAGGGTAAGGAATATACGGTCCAGATTCATGGCTACTGTGACTTGACCATGTTGAAAACAGGGTGCTGGTGGTGGTGGATAAGTAACTGGAAGTATTATCTGCTATCCAACCAACAACCTTTCCACACTGCTCGGGCTTCAATAGTGCTGTCTTGCCACAGTCCCCTAGGACTTTGGACACTAAGGTCCAGGGAGAAGATGTGGGTGTTTTCGGTGGGCCAATTTCAGCTTGCCCATGGCCTCGGCCTGCACCATCACCATCACGTCCACTTCCCCGTCCCTTGCCAAGCGCCTTGCCCATTTTAAATGGAATAGAATATTATACACGTTCGCTACAAAAGAGTGATTTGGGAGTCAACTTGTATGTGAAACGTGTGCTTGAAAACCACACTTTTACCTATCTGGACTTTAGGTAAAAATGTTTTTAACCTTATCAGATTTAATAATTACGTTAGCAGACTGCAAAAAAATACAATGTTTTGGCCTAAACTGGTCAAACTTTGAGCACGCACAGATATGAGCTGGCACGGAGATACCACTGTGACAAATGTGTGCCCTGTTTTTTTTTACTTTTGGGCTAACTAGTGCTGTATATCAGGACTGTGACACCCAGGACAAAAAGGAAAACCGGCCTACACTGCCCAAACTTTGAGCACATACAAATATGAGCTGCCGAGGAGATACCACTATGACAAATGTGTGGCCTGTTTTTTTTTTTGGCGAAATACTGCTGTATGTAAGTACAGTGACACCCAGGACAAAAACAAGAAAACTGCCGTAAACTGCCCAAACTTTGAGCACACACAGATATGAGCTGGCACTAGAGTTGAGCGATACTTTCCGATATCCAAAAGTATCGGAATCGGAATGGTATCGCCGATACACAAAAAATATCGGCGATACCCGATACCGATACCGGAAATACAATGTAAGTCTATGGGAACAAAATATCGGAATTAAAAAAAAACCATTCTTGCCTTGTTGGTTAATTGTACATGAAGGAAAACAACAAAGAGTAATGTAGAATTTATTGGGGGAGGTTGAGGAGACATTAAAGGCATAGATGTTTAACACAATGCAATGGAATAGCATTAATATTTCTTTTTTTGAAATACGTTTGGATTGACGAAGAAATTGACAATGTTGTTAACCTTTTTTCTATTTTGTCAAATATGTCTGTTTCACAACTTCCATGCTCTTCACCTTTTTAACTTTTCACACACTTTCTCCTTCATAATCTTCAGCAGCATCATCTTTCTCATCAAATTATTCTTCATCTTCACCTTCTTAATCTTCTAAAACTTCTTGCTATTCATCTTTTTGTTAACATTACTTATATTGTTCTTATTAAACAGTTATTATTCTTCATATTCTACTTCTTCATCTTCTTCCTATTCATCCTTTTCATCATATTCTTATTTGTGACAGACATTCCTGTACTTGTAATCTGTAAAACTCTGAATTTTCATCCTTCCGTTCTTGCTGTCACGAAAGATTTTAATTACAACAGTATTTGTCCGCGTTCAGTTTAGCCTGCAGCAGCATCAGGCATTTTCCAGGGGCACCACGAGGAGGAACGGACTCACCCCCATACACTGCTTAGTCTTCTTCTGCTTAGAATTTAGAGCATATATTTTGCTCTTCATTTTGGTCTTATACTTAATGTTCTTCTGCTTTTTGATCTTCTGCTTATTGTTCTTCTGTCTCTTGTTCTGTATCTTGTAGTTTGTCTTAACCTTCTTTGTCCTGTTGGTGATGGTACAAAAGCCAATGGAAGTAACGAGGACCAGCTGACTGTGCTGGAACCCGGAGGGTCAGCAGAAGGAAAAGAGCCAATGGCACAACCGAGGACCAGCTGACGTTACTGGGACACGGTTACTAAGCAGGAGGTACCTGTGCTCCAAAGCACTACCAAGGACCAGCAGACGTTGCTGGAACTCGGATACCGACATGGAGGCACCTAGGCCAAAGGCACTGCGGAGAACCAGCTGACGGTACTGGAACCCGGATGGGTAGCAGAAGGTACCCATGGAAATTAAAGTTGAGGCAGCAGGACTGTTTGCCGTTCACACAGCAGGGGAACAGCTGACATTACTGAACCCCAGTAACACAGGAGCAAGTGTAGACTGTGCTAACAGCACTTCCGAGAAACAACTGGCGGTGTTGTAACCCAGGGATGAGAAGAGAACAGGGTGGAGGCAGCAGGACTGTTTGCCGTTCACACAGCAGGGGAACAGCTGACATTACTGAACCCCAGTAACACAGGAGCAAGTGTAGACTGTGCTAACAGCACTTCCGAGAAACAACTGGCGGTGTTGTAACCCAGGGATGAGAAGAGAACATGGTGGAGGCAGCAGGACTTTTTGCCGTTCACACAGCAGGGGAACAGCTGACATTACTGAACCCCAGTAACACAGGAGCAAGTGTAGACTGTGCTAACAGCACTTCCGAGAAACAACTGGCGGTGTTGTAACCCAGGGATGAGAAGAGAACAGGGTGGAGGCAGCAGGACTTTTTGCCGTTCACACAGCAGGGGAACAGCTGACATTACTGAACCCCAGTAACACAGGGGCAAGTGTTAACTGTGCTAACAGCACTTCCGAGAAACAACTGGCGGTGTTGTAACCCAGGGATGAGAAGAGAACATGGTGGAGGCAGCAGGACTTTTTGCCGTTCACACAGCAGGGGAACAGCTGACATTACTGAACCCCAGT
Organism: Oophaga sylvatica; assembly: GCA_033576555.1. NCBI lineage: Eukaryota > Metazoa > Chordata > Amphibia > Anura > Dendrobatidae > Oophaga > Oophaga sylvatica. The sequence goes on from JARQOD010000009.1 coordinate 158,805,775, forward strand.
AACACAGGAGCAAGTGTAGACTGTGCTAACAGCACTTCCGAGAAACAACTGGCGGTGTTGTAACCCAGGGATGAGAAGAGAACAGGGTGGAGGCAGCAGGACTTTTTGCCGTTCACACAGCAGGGGAACAGCTGACATTACTGAACCCCAGTAACACAGGAGCAAGTGTTAGACTGTGCTAACAGCACTTCCGAGAAACAACTGGCGGTGTTGTAACCCAGGGATGAGAAGAGAACAGGTGGAGGCAGCAGGACTTTTTGCCGTTCACACAGCAGGGGAACAGCTGACATTACTGAACCCCAGTAACACAGGAGCAAGTGTAGACTGTGCTAACAGCACTTCCGAGAAACAACTGGCGGTGTTGTAACCCAGGGATGAGAAGAGAACAGGGTGGAGGCAGCAGGACTTTTTGCCGTTCACACAGCAGGGGAACAGCTGACATTACTGAACCCCAGTAACACAGGAGCAAGTGTAGACTGTGCTAACAGCACTTCCGAGAAACAACTGGCGGTGTTGTAACCCAGGGATGAGAAGAGAACAGGGTGGAGGCAGCAGGACTTTTTGCCGTTCACACAGCAGGGGAACAGCTGACATTACTGAACCCCAGTAACACAGGAGCAAGTGTAGACTGTGCTAACAGCACTTCCGAGAAACAACTGGCGGTGTTGTAACCCAGGGATGAGAAGAGAACATGGGTGGAGGCAGCAGGACTTTTTGCCGTTCACACAGCAGGGGAACAGCTGACATTACTGAACCCCAGTAACACAGGAGCAAGTGTAGACTGTGCTAACAGCACTTCCGAGAAACAACTGGCGGTGTTGTAACCCAGGGATGAGAAGAGAACAGGTGGAGGCAGCAGGACTTTTTGCCGTTCACACAGCAGGGGAACAGCTGACATTACTGAACCCCAGTAACACAGGAGCAAGTGTAGACTGTGCTAACAGCACTTCCGAGAAACAACTGGCGGTGTTGTAACCCAGGGATGAGAAGAGAACAGGGTGGAGGCAGCAGGACTTTTTGCCGTTCACACAGCAGGGGAACAGCTGACATTACTGAACCCCAGTAACACAGGAGCAAGTGTAGACTGTGCTAACAGCACTTCCGAGAAACAACTGGCGGTGTTGTAACCCAGGGATGAGAAGAGAACAGGGTGGAGGCAGCAGGACTTTTTGCCGTTCACACAGCAGGGGAACAGCTGACATTACTGAACCCCAGTAACACAGGAGCAAGTGTAGACTGTGCTAACAGCACTTCCGAGCAACAACTGGCGGTGTTGGAGCCCAGGGTCAAGGAGGATGTTTAAATACTAGATCAAGTATTTTCCTTGTTACGTGTCAATTAAAAATGTCTATACTCCAAACAAGAGAAATATAACCTTTAGTACCATAAGATGATGATTTTACTTTAAAAAATATATGTAAATTAATAATTGACAAACATAAACGCATACATTAACATGTTGAAAAGCAATGCAAACCACAATAAAAATCGGTTAAATAATCTGCTATACGGTTTTAAATAAAAGCATACAAGTACATATCAGAATCCATTAATGATGGATAAGTAACAGTATGTACACCATTTTCATTTGCTGAATAATATCACTAAAAAGTTTTTAAAAATATCTAAAATTTCCATCATGTAATACTGATAATATGTGCCAATCATTTATATTAACAAAAAAAACCTTTAAAAAGTGCATAGTGAAAACAGCTATTTATGCCTGACTGTGGACTTGCAAGCATGACAACGGATAGATAAGGTATATATAGATGAGACTGCATAGCCACAGATGGTGAATGGCGATGTAATACTGTACCTCAATAAAGTGTGCGTTACTACTACATCCTTTTTTTTATATAGCTTTATAAAAGGGTACGTGCATGTATGCTTGCGCCTTTGTTTGGACGCACAGACTGGCTTCCTGCTGTGACGCGTTGGGTATTGGAGCGTCTGTGCGTCTTATGACGCAGACTAACATTCACGGTGCGCATCGTTCATCATCGCAAGCGTACCGACAACACAAAGGCGTTGTCATGACTGCTTTACTCAGTAAACATGCACCTATGATGAAACATACACGCATGTGCCCTATTACATAACAAGCTACAAGAAAAATGCGTGTGAGGTGTGACACAGCTGTTTTGTTAAGGTACAGTATTATATCGACATTGTACAGGTGTCGCTATTCAGTCTGATAAATAGATATCATTCACCTATTCTATCAGTTGTCGTTCTTTCAGCACCACTTACAGGTATATATTTTGCTATTGTGACTATGCACTATTGACTTTACCAAGGTAATGCATGATTTTTGTTAGCGATTATCATGTTTACATGAAGGACCTTTATGATATGGGCTGTTAACTTTCTAATCAAATATGTATTTTTTAAAATGACACAAATATAAGTAATGTTGAAGAGGACTATTCCTACATGCATTGTTTGCACAATATTACAGGTGTACATCACGTCCCTTAATCAACATTGGATATTATATTTACTTGTATGCTTTTATTTCAAAGGCAAGAACACTGAAGTATAACCTTCGCACTGCAGCAGTTGTCAAAGTTCAACCCACATTATGCACTTCCAACATTGCAGTATTTGAGTCATCATGATGTGAGTTGGATTTGTCTAAGCTATGGAGTGACAAGGTTGACCATCAGTATCCTATAGCATAAGTAGGCTTTTGTGTTTGCATTTGTTTTCGACATGTGCATATCTGTAATAATATGTCACAATTATTTTGTTACAGATTTGTGACAGACAAATCATTTTATGGTTTGAAAGTTGACGTTTCAAATGTTTACAGCTTAGAAATCATGGTGTAGCCTCATATCTATGTGTAGCACTAGACACTTTGAGATGTCATGTTTTTTTCACCATGATTAGGTAGCTAGCAGTAATTTTTGCCGGACACACAGGGGAACAGCAGGCGTTACTGAACCCCACAAACACATCAGCGATTGTTTTCATCTGTGCATCTAACACTTCTGAGCAGCAACTGGCGCTGTTGAAGCCCAGGGTCAAGGAGGGTGTAGGCAGAGGCCTAGTATGAGACGTTTGAAGTTGAAGTTGTAGTTAGCAGCAGTAATTTTTGCCAGACACACAGCAGGGGAACAGCAGGCGTTACTGAACCCCACAAACACATCAGCGATTGTTTTCATCTGTGCATCTAACACTTCTGAGCAGCAACTGGCGCTGTTGAAGCCCAGGGTCAAGGAGGGTGTAGGCACAAAATATTGAGTTATTGCCTTGTTACGTGGCCATTGCAAATGTATGTACTTCAAACAAGAATAAATGAAGTTTTACTACGACAATAAAATGATGAATTTCAATTACAAGAATAGAAAAATATTTATACTTGACAGTCCTCTGTGGTTGATAACGTTTAATGGCTAACTGAAAATATGGTAACAAATTCAAAGCTTTCGAGACTACTCAGGTGTCTTCATCAGGCTAAGAGTAAAGCCAAAAATGAAGAATCACATATTTCTACACACAACAGGACACAGGAATAGCTAAGACAAGTGAGGGAGGGACAAGTGAGGGGAGACCGGCAACAAAAAGGAGAACAAGGATGAATTATCAGCGCCACACAATCACAGATAAATTAATGAATTTACCTGTGGCAAAAGACTTTTGTATGCCCGGTCATAGCATCATGGATATGGAATTACTGGTATTAAAATATAACTTCAAATATGAGAAACGTACAAAGGTTTCAGAATATAAGCTCATCATGACCTTTGACACTGTTAGTGATGGAATGAATAGATCACATGGATTTATGTCATTCTATATCAATTAAGGAATCTGCGTCTATGCCCTTCCAGGGTCATGAAAACCCAAAAAAAGACGCCAATGAGAGGGCAATCAAACTTTCTATCCTTATCTAGGAACAGTTCCAATATTTATGTTCATCCCTGTGAGATAATGACAGTTCTGATACACGTCACTTACTTGTCTTACCTATTGCACTATTCCTGTGTCCTGTTGTGTATAGAAATATGTGATGCTTAATTTTTTTATTTAGTCTTTCCCTGATGAAGAGACGTGAGTAGCCTTGAAAGCTTGCAATTTGTTTCCATCTTTTCAGTTATCCATTAAAAGGTATCAACCACTGCTGACTCTGAAGTCTAAATATTTTTCTATCTACTGCCTAACACGGTACAAAGATACACATGTTTTCTAATTTCAAGAAGGAAAAATAAAGAAAATACAAATATAAACGCATATATGCACATGCCAAAAATAAATGGAACAACACAACACCCAAAAAATTGGTAACAAAATATAGTGTTGTAAATTTAAGAATAAAAGTCCATTTTTTTTTTTATGAATAATGCTTAAGGAACGCTATGTTAAACCATAACATAGTGAAGACAATGGATTTTGTAATAGTCACTCATCATCATCATCGCAAATTTTATGTGACAGTCACAGACATTTCAATTATTTAAGTTCATAAAATCGTAACTTTCTATAGCATGTATGACATGTCCAGCATGGACTCATCAATGTGATTGATGACACAATAATGTACGATAAAAAATAACCATTTAAAAAAACATTAGGCATTGTTTGTCACAATTTAAGTGTGTGCCTGCAAGTGTAGGTGAAACAAAGGCTACGGATAGCAAAGGTATATTCTATGTCTGTATCAGACAGTGGACAGCCTCTGATGGGTAATGCCGATGTTATACTGTACGTCAATAAAGTCTGCGGCTGAAATCATGCATTTTTTGCTTGTAGAGTGTTGAAGAGGGTAAAAGAATGTCTGGTTGCGCAAAGCTTTATCCGTCAACACTACCTTCCTACTGTCACGCGTAGGGTAGGGTAGCGTGTGGCAATTAGCTGACTATCAAATGTGAGGTTAGGCTGCGTTATTGCGCACTAGGGACGCAAAAAAAATACAGCAGTAATAATTTAATGTGTAATACTCCACCTATGACAAACAAAAAAATTACGTTCCCTCTTTAACAATGTACAAGACTAACAAGCCTAATGGTTGACGCTGACTTAATTGAGATACAGTATTACATCAACATTGTCCATGAGTAACTATGCACTGTGATACCTATATACCAGTATTAATTTATATCTCTTGTGGTTGTTTCAACAGCACTTGCAGGTATAACTACCTATTGTCAGTATGCATGATGCACTTTCTAGATGTAATAATTTATTATTGGACATTATTACCATGTTTACATGCTGGCCATTTCATATATGGTGTTTGAAGTTACAGTTGGCATCAGTATGTGTATTTTATAATGTCTGTCATAAATAAAACTCGTGATGATGATGATGAGGATTTAATGATTCGTACATCCATTGACTGCATTATCTTACAGGTACAGATAAAGTTCCTTAAAAAGCATTAATTCATAAGTCTGAAATGTACTTTTATGCATTAATTTCAAAATGTGAAGAGTAGACTATGTTTTATTTTTTGTTACCATTTCTAATAGACATGTGCAGATATGCGCTGTGATGACAAATTATTATTTGTCCATATTTGTCATAAAAATTTATCATTCTAGGCGTGCAAAACTTCACAATTTCATGTTTTCAGCATAACAAGCAGGGTGACGGCTCTTCCCTATTTGGAGCATGTTGGTCATGTGTTTTTCTGTCCATGTGTCGGGAACAGGAGACTTCTTGCCGTTCACACAGCAGGGGAACAGCTGGCGTTACTGAACCCCACTAACAGTAGAGCTTGTGTTTTGTTCTGTGGACACGACACTTCTGAGCAGCAACTGGCAGTGTTGGAGCCCAGGGAGTAGAGTTCAGGTGGTAGAAAGATGAACATAACAGGAGACATGGATAACGTTGCGAACCAGTTATTTAATCTGAAAACGGACAGACAAATTCTGCCGAGATCCATGCCTTGTTCATTTTCAGAAAAGTAAGCCGGTCTACATTATCGGAGGATAGTCGCATGCGACGGTCTGTTAGTACACCACCTGCAGCACTAAAGACGCGCTCCGATAATACACTGGCAGCAGGGCAAGCCAGCACCTCCAATGCATACTGGCTAAGCTCTGGCCATGTATCCAGCTTAGAGACCCAAAACTTGAATGGGGAAGAGCCATCTGGGAGTACACTGAGAGGCAAAGCCAAGTAGTCTGTCACCATCTGACGGATACGTTGCCTCCCGCTGACTGGAGCCCTCTCGGATGGTGTAGACATTTGTGGCGCTGCCACAAAACTTTGCCACATTTTTAACATACTGGTCTTTCCCTGTGCAGAGGCACTGCGTGTGCTCCCTCTTGTTGCAGAGCTCTCTACACTGCCTCGACGCACAGAGCTGCTTTGTAAAGCAGTAGCAGCAGCAGTGCTCTCGGCAGTAAGGTAGAACATTAGGGATTGCACCAGTGTGTCTTGGTACTCCCGCATTTTACGCTCCCGGTTCAACGGTGTGATGAGGCTTTTGACGTTGTCCCGGTAGCGAGGGTCTAGGAGGGTGTACACCCAATAATCAGACGTCGTGAGAATGTGGGCGATGCGGCGGTCGTTTCTTAGGCACTGCAGCATGAAATCAACCATGTGCTGCAGACTCCCAACTGGCAAAGAAACGCTGTCCTCTGCAAGAGGCGTTATCTCTGCCTGCTCTGCATCACCCCACCCTCGCTCTACATACTGACTAGAGCGTTGTGTACCTCCCTCTGGAGCGATGTCTTCCTCCTCCATTGACTCCTCCTCCTCATCCTCCTCACAAAGTGAGCCCTGCCCAGCCCTTTGTGAGGAACCACGTTGCGCTGACTTTCCAGAAGGTGATGGAATTTGTGACTCCTCATCCTCCACCTCTTCCAAAACCTCATCCCTTATTGCTTGCAGTGTTTTTTGAAGCAGGCAGATAAGGGGGACAGTCAGGCTGACTAGTGCATCATCTGCACTCGCCATCCGCGTTGACTCATCAAACGCACGCAAAACGTGGCACATGTCCTTCATAGTGGCCCACTCATTAATGGTGAAGTGTGGACGGCGCAAATTGCGTGTTGATTGCGCCTGATGCAGCTGATACTCCATAACTGCTGGCTGCTGCTCACACAACCGCTCCAACATATGTAACGTTGAATTCCACCTGGTGGATACGTCACATATGATGCGATGTTCAGGAAGGCGCAATCTGCGTTGCAGAGCTGCAATGCGCGATCTGGCCATGCTGGAACGTCGCAAGTGAGCGCACTCTAGGCGGACCTTGTGCAGCAGTGCATCAAGATCCGGATAGTCCCTCAAAAAACTCTGCACGACCAAGTTGAGCACATGTGCCAGACATGGTATGTGAGTGAGGTTGCCAAGGCCCAGAGCTGCCACCAGATTTCGGCCATTGTCACACACTACCAAGCCTGGCTGGAGATTCGCTGGCAAAAACCACACGTCGCTCTCCTGCTTGATGGCATTCCAGACCTCCTGCGCTGTGTGGCTTCGATTCCCCATGGGAATTAATTTCAGAACGGCCTGTTGCCGTTTGGCCACGGCTGTGCTCATATCGGTCGCATCAGGTAAGCGTCCACGGGTCCATGTGGAGGTAGACCGTGACGGCTCCTGCAGCGATGATTCTGAGGAACTGGAGTAGGAGGAGGAGTCAATGTGGACAGACTTGATTCCGGCAATCCTTGGAGTTGGCAGAACACGTACAGCGCCACTCGCAAGATCTGTACCCGGCTCCACAACATTCACCCAATGGGCAGTGAGTGAAAGGTATCGTCCCTGGCCATGGGTACTGGTCCACGCATCGGTGGTCAGGTGGACCTTGCTACTGACGGCGTTTAGTAGCGCATGTTTAATTTTTGCCTCAACATGCTTTTGCAGACCAGGGACGGCTTGCCTGCTGAAATAAAATCGGCTGGGCACATTGTATTGTGGGACTGCCAATGCCATTAATTCACGGAAACTGTCAGTCTCCACCAGCCTGAATGACAGCATTTCAAGGGACAGGAGTTTTGCAATGCCAGCATTCAGAGCCTGTGCTCGTGGATGGTTTGCCGAGTATGGCCGTCTTTTATCCCATGCCTGTGCTACCGATGGCTGTTTTGTGGCCTGGGTGTGTGAGGATGACAGGGAACTTGCAGCTGTGGGTGGAATAACACTGTGTCTCTGGACAACAGTGACAGAGGTTCTTCCATGGCGATCCTTTGAGGAAGCCGAACCAGCTGTGTGTGAACTGGAGGAAGAGGCTCCAACACGAGCTGAAGATGTAGGTGCTGCTGTAGGTTGGCCTACATCTCCAGTGTGTCTTTGTAACTCAACAAAGTGCTTTGACCGCACATGTTTCCACATATTTGTTGTATTAAGGTTACTGACACTTTTACCTCTTTTAATTTTTTGATTACACAGCTTGCATTTGACATAGCAAATATCATCTGCAACTGTATCAAAAAAGGACCACGCAGAGCAAGTCCTGGGAGCGCCCGGTTTGGCTGTTGGAAGAGAACTGCTCCGAACGGGTGCCAAACTGGAGGCTACAGGCAAGCGAGTCTGCAGCCTACCTCTCCCTACTGTTTGGACCGTTGGGGCAATCTCTTCCTCAGAGCTGCTCCCACCACCTTCCTGTTCCTCACGCCATGTTGGGTCTTGGACCTCATCATCTCCACCACTACCCTCTTCCAACACCTGCTGTTGTTGGGTGGTCTGGCCAGCACCATGCTCAACAGAAACTGGCAACTGAGTCTCATCATCATCAGATGCGTTCTGCGGTGTGCTGACCATCGGCACTGGCTCACCCGCCTCTTCAGATTCAGAGAGACACAGCTGTTGCGCATCACTGCATACTGCCTCTTCTTCACATTCCAGAATGCTGCTTGGCTGGGCCCCTGTTTGCAAGCCAACAGATTCTGAGAACAGAAGCAGAGACTCAGCTGGCTCCTGTACAGAGCTCTCTGACTGCCTGGGCAATTTGGCAGGCGGTGAAGAGACTGATGGTTGTTCAACAGTGCTTGGTCCTGAGAGGAGGTGGAAGCTATTGAAGTCGATGCATTGGCTGCCATCCAACCAACAACGGCTTCAATTTGTTCTTCACGCAGCAGGGGGGTACGCTGAGCTCCTACAAAAGTGCGCATAAAGGAACGCTCACGGGGAAAACTGGTGGATGCTGTGTCACTGGGTGCGGCAGCAGCCACAGAATCCCCACGTCCTCTCCCTGCTGCAAATCCACGGCCTCGACCACGACCACGTGCCTTACTCACTGACTTCTTCATCTTGGTAGATTGATAAAGAAAGTCAGAAAAGTTATAAGGCCTAAGTGTGGTTATTCCTCACAGACTACAGTGAACCCTGCAGACAACTGTTCAGTATCTGTGAAAGGCCCCTTTGTGTACTTCTATAGTGTTTGCAACCAATGTATTGTATACGGATGGAAGCGCGTCACACTAATAGATTAGATTTTTTTCCACTAAAATGGAGCAGCACCAATTAGAGAAAAATGTGAAGGATGAGGCAGTGACACACGCTCAGCAGACTACAACCGGCAGTGGTTGAAGAACAAACTGGAGCGTAATCTGCACTCACAAAATGAAAAGCTCACAGACTACAGTGAACACTGAAACACAACTGTTCAGTAGCTGTTAAAGGCCCCTTTGTGTACTTCTATAGTGTTTGCAACCAATGTATTGTATACAGATGGAAGCGCGTCACACTAATAGATTAGATTTTTTTCCACTAAAATGGAGCAGCACCAATTAGAGAAAAATGTGAAGGATGAGGCAGTGACACACGCTCAGCAGACTACAACCGGCAGTGGTTGAAGAACAAACTGGAGCGTAATCTGCACTCACAAAATGAAAAGCTCACAGACTACAGTGAACACTGAAACACAACTGTTCAGTAGCTGTTAAAGGCCCCTTTGTGTACTTCTATAGTGTTTGCAACCAATGTATTGTATACGGATGGAAGCGCGTCACACTAATAGATTAGATTTTTTTCCACTAAAATGGAGCAGCACCAATTAGAGAAAAATGTGAAGGATGAGGCAGTGACACACGCTCAGCAGACTACAACCGGCAGTGGTTGAAGAACTAACTGGAGCGTAATCTACACTCACAAAATGAAAAGCTCACAGACTACAGTGAACACTGAAACACAACTGTTCAGTAGCTGTTAAAGGCCCCTTTGTGTACTTCTATAGTGTTTGCAACCAATGTATTGTATACGGATGGAAGCGCGTCACACTAATAGATTAGATTTTTTTCAACTAAAATGGAGCAGCACCAATTAGAGAAAAATGTGAAGGATGAGGCAGTGACACACGCTCAGCAGACTACAACCGGCAGTGGTTGAAGAACTAACTGGAGCGTAATCTGCACTCACAAAATTAAAAGCTCACAGACTACAGTAAACCCTGCAGACAACTGTTCAGTAGCTGTGAAAGGCTCCTTTCTGTACTTCTATAGTGTTTGCAACCAATGTATTGTATACGGATGGAAGCGCGTCACACTAATAGATTAGATTTTTTTCCACTAAAATGGAGCAGCACCAATTAGAGAAAAATGTGAAGGATGAGGCAGTGACACACGCTCAGCAGACTACAACCGGCAGTGGTTGAAGAACAAACTGGAGCGTAATCTGCACTCACAAAATGAAAAGCTCACAGACTACAGTGAACACTGAAACACAACTGTTCAGTAGCTGTTAAAGGCCCCTTTGTGTACTTCTATAGTGTTTGCAAACAATGTATTGTATACGGATGGAAGCGCGTCACACTAATAGATTAGATTTTTTTCCACTAAAATGGAGCAGCACCAATTAGAGAAAAATGTGAAGGATGAGGCAGTGACACACGCTCAGCAGACTACAACCGGCAGTGGTTGAAGAACTAACTGGAGCGTAATCTACACTCACAAAATGAAAAGCTCACAGACTACAGTGAACACTGAAACACAACTGTTCAGTAGCTGTTAAAGGCCCCTTTGTGTACTTCTATAGTGTTTGCAACCAATGTATTGTATACGGATGGAAGCGCGTCACTAATAGATTAGATTTTTTTCCACTAAAATGGAGCAGCACCAATTAGAGAAAAATGTGAAGGATGAGGCAGTGACACACGCTCAGCAGACTACAACCGGCAGTGGTTGAAGAACTAACTGGAGCGTAATCTGCACTCACAAAATTAAAAGCTCACAGACTACAGTAAACCCTGCAGACAACTGTTCAGTAGCTGTGAAAGGCTCCTTTCTGTACTTCTATAGTGTTTGCAACCAATGTATTGTATACGGATGGAAGCACGTCAAACTAATAGATTTGATTTTTTTCTAATATAATGGAGCTGCACCAATTCCACAAAATAAAATAAAAAAAAAAAAGAGTCAGTGACACGTGCAGATGCCTACAAACAGCGGTGGATGCAGAGCAAACTGCAGCGTCACCTGCACTGTCACACACACACCTTGCACAGAGCTGTTAAAACAACACTGGCAAAATGAAGCTTTACACAGCGGTTGGTAAACTAGCCTGCCTCAAGCACAGTAGTACACAAAATCGCAATATCTAACTGTCCCTCAGAGTGAGCAGAGTAGCGTTCTGTCCCTAACTGAGTTCACAGCACAGTGACGCTAAAATGGCTGCGGCGCCTTTTATAGTGCATTCTGACATCATTTCAGCAGCCAATCACAGCCATGCCATTAGTTAAGATGACCGCAGCATTACAGGATGTGCCCACACTTCATAAGATTCATCATTGGCTGACTAACATCACATTGCCTCTCAAAGAATTATGGGAACTTCCGATTCCGGTATACGATATTGAAAAAGTATCGGAATTAAGTATCGGAATTCCGATAACGCGAATATCGGCCGATACCCGATACTTGCGGTATCGGAATGCTCAACACTAGCTGGCACAGAGAAACCACTACGACAAATGTGTGGCCTGTTTTTTTTTATTTTTGGGCTAACTAATAGAGATGAGCGACTTTGCCTTTTGGAGGGTCGAGTCGGGTTTCGTGAAACCCGACTTTCTCAAAAGTCGAGTCGAACAAAATCGGCCGATTATCGGGAAAAGTCGGAGGTCCGACTGAAACACGAAACCCAATGCAAGTCAATGGGGTAGCAAAGTCGGCAGGGAATGGAGGACAGTAAACACACCTACAGTGCCCATTTCAATGCCAACAACATCAATTCTTATTACTTAAGCTTGTTGTCAACCTTAATTTACTTTATAATAATAATAAATCATTCAAAACTAGGGGTTATTTGGCTAAAGTTGTGGGGGGGCAGGGCTGGCTCCAGGTTTTCGTGGGCCCCGGGCCAAATAGTCTCAGTGGGCCCCTTTAACACATACCACAATTCATGATGCTCCGATACGGCACAGAAATATAGGTATAGTACAATGCCAAATACTTCACTTCTTACATTACATGACTGATATCTATTTTAAATTCTACGATAGCTCAAAAACTGGACAGTATATTCCTCCATACAATATTATGGCCACCACATAATGTGCAATACAGAATAATGAGCCCCAGATATTGCTCCATACATAATTGGTCCCATATAATGTTCCATACAGTATATGATGAGCTCCACATAATGCTACAGAATATGATGGTCCCCATATAATGTGCCATACAGTATAGGACGGTCCCCATAGACTATAATGAGCCCCATATATTGCTCCATACAGTATAATGAGTCGCATATAAAGCTCCATACAGTATATGATGGGCCCCATATATTGCTCCATACAGAATGGGCTCCATAGATGAGTAGGATGGTGAACTGGATAAGTGACTACCTGACAGACAGGCCGCAGTTTGTAAGGATGGGGGAGGTGGTATCTGGCAGTGTATGGATCGGTGTTGGAGCCCCTCAGGGTACAGTGCTGTCACCCTTCCTCTTCTCATTGTATACAGCTGACTTTCAGTATAAATCTGATTTTTGTCACCTCCAAAAATTCTCAGATGACTCCGTGATTGTAGGGGGCATTGTGAGGTCCGGGGGAGGAGGAATATAGAAGGGTGGTTTCTGACTTTGTGGATTGGTGTCAGACTAACTGTCTAGAACTAAATGTAAAGAAAACCAAGGAGATGGTGGTGAGTTATAGAAGGAAAAAGGAGGTTACTTACCGATCACCATTGCTGGCCAGGAGGTTGAGATTGTTGAGAGCTACAAATATTTGGGGGTTCACCTTGACAGTAAACTCGATTGGAGGTGTCATACAGAAAATGTTTACAAGAAGGGAATGAGCAGACTGTACTTTCTGCGGAAGTTCAGGTCGTTCAATGTTTGCAGTAAAATGCTGGAGATGTTCTACCAGTCCGTTGTAGCAAGCGCGATCTTTTTTGCTATCATTTGCTGGGGCAGTAGTGTGCGAGTAGCTGACGCTAATAAGCTCAACAAACTTATCAAGAAGGCAAGTGCAGCTGTTGGCCTCCATCTTGACTCTTTTGAGGAGGTATTGGAGGATAGAATTCAGAAGAAGTGTAGGGCTATAATGAACAATAATACACACCCCCTATACGAGCTGTTCTTGAAGCAGAAGAGCACATTCAGCAGCCGTCTAATCCTGTTAAGGTGCAAGAAGGAGAAATTCAGGAAATCGTTTGTACCTACTGCTATGGGGATGTATAATAATTTCCTAAGGGTGGTAGAAAATAATGACTGATGGCTGGTGTACTAATGTCAATTAACATTGTCTTATATACACCTGAACTACACACTTTTATTTATTATGTAATGTTGGTATACCTGTGCAAGATTTGTGTCATAATATTTTATGTACTGCTGTTTGTATTGCTGCTGTAATACTGTAATTTCCCCCCTGGATCAATAAAGTGTATCGTATCGTATCGTATATAATGCTCCATACAGAACAGGCCCCATATGTGCTCCATATGATGCTCCTTACCCTATATGATGTCCCATAAATAATGTACCCCATATGATGCTCCAGTATATGATGGGCCCCATGGATGATGCTCCAGTGTATGATGGGCCTATATAATGCTCCATATATAATGGGCCCCATATGATCCTCCAGTATATGATGGGCCCATGGATCATGCTCCAGTGTATGATGGGCCTATATAATGCTCCATATATAATGGGCCCCATATGATGCTCCAGTATATGATGGGTCCCATGGATGATGCTCCAGTGTATGATGGGCCTATACACTGTGTGCAGAATTATTAGGCAAATGAGTATTTTGATCACATCATCCTATACATGTTGTCCTACTCCAAGCTGTATATGCTTGAAAGCCAACTGCCAATTATGTAAATCAGGTGATTTGCATCTCTGTAATGAGGAGGGGTGTGGTCTAATGACATCACCACCCAATATAAGGTGTGCTTAATTATTAGGCAACTTCCTTTCATTTGGCAAAATGGGTCAGAAGAGAGATTTAACGGACTCTGAAAAGTCAAAAATTGTGAGATGTCTTGCAGAGGGATGCAGCAGTCTTGAAATTGCCAAACTTTTGAAGCGTGATCACAGAACAATCAAGCGATTCATGGCAAATAGCCAACAGGGTCGCAAGAAGCGTGTTGATAAAAAAAGGCTCAAAATAACTGCCCATGAATTGAGGAAAATCAAGCGTGAAGCTGACAAGATGTCATTTGCCACCAGTTTTGCCATATTTCAGAGCTGCAACGTTACTGGAGTATCAAAAAGCACAAGGTGTGCCATACTCAGGGACATGGCCAAGGTAAGGAAGGCTGAAAAATGACCACCTTTGAACAAGAAACATAAGATAAAATGTCAAGACTGGGCCAAGAAATATGTTAACACTGATTTTTCTAAGGTTTTATGGCTCCCTCTGGTGGTTGCTGAGGGTATTGAACCTATGTTGAACACCAAGAGTCCTACACCTGCAGATAACGAGCGGTTGTCAGGTGGTACTGACTGACCTGAAATAAGTGAGCTGACCTCCCATGATCCTCGCCAGTGATCAATTGTTCTTCCTGGTCTAGGTTGGAATTCAGCTTGCTTTTCTGCTGTCTCCTGCTTCCTTTCTGATAAGTCACTTTCAGTTTTTTTTACTGTGGTTTGAATTCCTTGCTTTTTGCTGCATTGCTTTTTGTCTTCAGCCGGGTCCCCTTTGGGGGGCTTTGGCTTGTCTCCGTTCGTTTTTTGTATTTGTTCATTTGCTCAGTTCTTGTGATATTTTACTGCTGGGTTGCTACGTGTCCACACCAGAGATCTGATATAGGTGGTCGAGACCGTGTGGTTTCAGTATTTTTGGATTCAGAAGCGTTGGAGTTTTTCCTAGGGTTTTTTGGGTTGCAGACAGTATTCTCTCCTTTGCTGTCCTATCTAGACTGTTTTGAGCCACAGCGTTTGCTTAATCTATTTTCTGTCTGTGTTCGTATTTTCATCTTGTCTAACCGCCATTATATGTCTGGGGGCTTCCTATTCTTTTGGGGTCTACTCCGGGCAGTTAGCTTTCCTCTTTCCATCTTCAGGGATAGCTATCTCTCCGGCTGTGACGAGGCGTCTAGGGCACCGTAGGAACGTCCCACGGCTACTTCTAGTTGTGCGGTTAGTTTAGGGGTCTGCAACCTACTAGTTTCCAACCTCTCAGATGTTCGGCTGCCTATGTGGTTTTTTGCTCCTGCCTCCTCAGCTATGGTACCTAAACAAAACAGAATCACAGACCATACTGAAAATTCTATGGTACTCAATAGAAGGGAAAATAGTAAAGGAAAAAAAAGTTGTCAGCGTTGTCAGAAAATATATATATATTTTTTTCCTGTTTATTGCATTTTTTCCCTCTTTTTCTCGGGGGCTGAGGAGGAATTTTTTTTTTCTCCTCTATGGAGGTCAAGCATTTGTCCGATCGTGTGGAGCAGCTTGCTGCTGAAGTTCGGAGTATTGCTATCTATCTTGCTGGGTTGCCTGCTGTGGAACCTAGGATCCCTCTGCCGGATTTATTTTTGGGGGATCGGTCTAAATTTTTGAATTTTAAAAATAACTGTAGTTGTTAATTGCTTTGAAGTCTAAATCCTCAGGGAACACAATGCAGCAGGTTAAAATTGCGCGGTGACCCTCAGGATTGGACCTTTTCCCCGACACCTGGGGATCCTGTTTTGAATGATGTTGATGTGTTTTTTCAGGCTCTGGGGTTATTGTACGATGAACCTAATGTTACTGATCAAGCAGAAAAGACCTTGTTGGCATTGAATTAGTGTCATGAAGCCGCTGAGCTGTATTGTTCAGAAATTCAGAAAGTGGCAGTCCTTACTAAATGGAATGATGATGATCTGGCAGCTCTTTTTCGGAAGGGTCTGGCAGAGACTGTAAAGGATGTTATTGTGGGATTTCCTGTCCCCTCTGGTCTCAATGACTCTATGTCATTAGCTATTCAAGTTGACAGTCGTCTGTGCGAGCGTAGAAATATGCATGAGATTGTGATGCCTTGCCGGCCAGCCCCTGAACCCATGCAGTGTGATGGAGTGACTTCTGGGGCACAGCGTCAGGAATTTCGTAAGCGTAATAAGTTGTGCTAATATTGTGGTGACGCTTCTCATGCTATTTCCGTCAGCCCCAAGCGCGCGCTCAGTTGTTTTGGGTAGTGTTCAGACTAAATTTCTGTTGACTGTTACCTTGATTTGCTCCATGTCCACATTTTCAGCTCAGGCTTTTGTTGATTCAGGGGTAGCTATAAACCAGATGGATTTTGATTTTGCGAAATGTTGTGGTTTTCCTATGATACCCCTGCGGAAGTCTATTCCTTTGCTGGGCATTGATTCTACCCCCTTGGTGGAGAATAAACCCCAGTTTTCTACCCAGGTGATAATGCGGGTTGACCCGGACCACCAAGAGAATTGCAAATTTTTGGTGTTACATAATTTACATGACATTGTTGTACTGGGTTTTCCTTGGTTACAGGCTCACAATCCTGTTTTGGATTTGAAATCTGTGTTTGTGACCAGTTGGGGTTGTCAATGTGTTCGTGCTGACACTCCTGTTTTTTCTGCTCCCCAGACTCAAGATGTTTTTTCTGCCTCCCCCCAGTCTCAAGATGTTCCTGACTATTTGACTGATTTTTCTGATGTGTTTAGTAAGAGTAAGTCTGCATCCTTACCTACTCATAGGAGTTATGATTGCACTATTGACTTAGTACCCGGTTGTAAATTTCCCAAGGGTCGGCTGTTTAATTTATCTGTACCTGAGCATGAGGCTATGCGATCTTATATCAAAGAGTCTTTAGAGAAGGGTCATATCAGACCATCCTCTTCACCCTTGGGCGCCGGCTTTTTCTTTGTGGAAAGAAGGATGGCTCATTGAGGCCATGTATTGATTATAGTCTCCTGAATAAGATTTTATTATTATTTTATTATTATTACACATTTACATAGCGCCATTTATTCCATGGCACTTTACATATGAAAAGGAAAAATATAGATAGGTACAATAAATGTGCTAGACAAGGGACACACAAGTACAGAAGGGGAGAGGACCCTGCCCGCGAGGGCTCACAGTCTACAGAGATGGGTGAGGATACACTAGGAAAGGGTAGAGCTGGTCGTGCGATGGTTCAGTAGACTGAGGATCATTGTCGGCTGTAGGCTTGTCGGAACAGGTGGGTCTTCAGGTTCTTCTTGAAGGTTTCCGTTGTTGGTGAAAGTCTGATGCTTTGCGGCAGGGAGTTCCAGAGTATGGAGGAAGCCCGGGAGAAGTCTTGTATGTGGTTGTGGGAAGAAGAGATGAGGGGGGAGTCGAGAAGGAGATCTTGAGAGATCGAAGGTTGCGTGTGGGTAGGTAGCGGGAGACCATGTCACAGATGAGGAGAAAGGTTGTGGATGGCTTTGTATGTCATGGTTAGAGTTTTGAACTGAAGGCTCTGGGCAATAAGAAGCCAGTGAAGGGCCTGACATAGGGGGGAGGCTGGGGAATAGCGGGGAGACAGGTGGATTAGTCGGGCAGCAGAGTGTAGGATGGACTGGAGTGGTGCCAGAGTGCTAGAGGGGAGGCCAGACAGTAGGAGGTTGCAGTAGTTGAGGCGGGATATGATAAGGGCGTGCACTAGTGTTTTTGTGGTTTCATGGTTGAGGAATGAGCGGACCGGGAAATATTTTTGATTTTGAGGCGGCAGGAGGTGGCGAAGGCTTGGATATGTGGTTTGAAAGAGACGGCAGAGTCGAGGATCACCCCAAGGCACCGAGCATGCGGCACTGGGGAAAGCGAGCAGCCATTGACATAGATGGATAGGTCTGGTGGAGGGGAAGAATGAGGTGGTGGAAAGATGATGAATTCTGTTTTGTCCATGTTCAGTTTGAGAAAGCGAGCAGAAAAGAAGGCTGAGATAGCAGACAGACACTGTGGGATTTTGGTCAGTAGGGAGGTGAGGTCAGGTCCAGATTGGTAGATCTGCGTGTCATCGGCGTAGAGGTGATACTGCAAACCGTGGGATTCTATGAGCTGTCCCAGGCCGAAGGTGTAGATGGAGAAGAGTAGGGGTCATAGGACTGAGCCTTGAGGAACACCGACAGACAGAGGGCGAGGTGAAGAGGTGATGTGTGAGAGGGAGACACTAAATGTTGGGTCTGTTAGGTATGATGAGATCCAGGACAGGGCCAAGTCTGTGATGCCAAGAGATGAGAGAATCTGTAGCAGGAGGGAATGGTCCACGATGTCGAAGGCAGAAGACAGGTCCAGGAGAAAGAGGACAGAGTAGTGTCGCTTGCTCTTGGCGGTTAGCAGGTCGTTAGTGACTTTAGTTAGGGCAGTTTCAGTTGAGTGATGCGGTCGGAAGCCGGATTGTAAACGGTCAAAGAGGGAACAGGAGGAGAGGTGGGAGGACAGTTCGAGATATACATGCTGTTCCAGTAGTTTTGAGGCATAGGGGAGAATAGATATCGGGCGATAGTTAGACACAGAGGATGGGTCGAGGGAGGGCTTTTTGAGGATGGGAGTGATTGAGGCATGTTTGAAGGATGAAGGAAAGACACCATTTGTAAGTGAAAGGTTGAAGAGGTGTGTGAGAGTAGGGATGAAGACTGTGGCAAAGTTAGGGATGAGGTGGGACGGGAGTGGGTCAAGCGCGCAAGTGGTGAGGTGTGATCTTGACAGGAGAGTGGAGAGCTGATCTTCTGTCAAGGTGATAAAGCTGGTTTTGGAAGAACAGGGCTGAGTGGCTAAGAGGGGCATTGGCGGCTGCGGGCCAAAGCTTTCTCTGATCGTATCAATCTTTTGCAGAAGGAGGCAAAGTCTTCAGCAGAAATGAGAGGAGAGGGAGGAGGTGCTGGGGGACGGAGTACAGAATTGAAAGTGTTGAAGAGCTGTTTAGGGTTGTGAGACAGGGAGGATATGAGAGATGCGAAGAAAGTTTTTTTGCGGCAGAGAGCATGGATGTGATGAAAACGTGCACACGGTCCGCCACACGGTAGCCAAATGTGACGAAAATGCGCACACACACGACGGCTGCTGCCGTCCGACCCAGTAAACTGCAGGGATTTATAATTATCCCACTTCCACTTAGGAACTCGCAGCTCTCTGGCGCCCCCCTTACCCTCAGGTCAGTCAGGGAACTGCACCTAGGATAATGAGTCGCCAGATGGGTCACTTGGATGTGTGCTGGCTATTGGGCACGCTGCAGTGAGGGAATTATAATTACTCCGGGCCACAGCCAGGCAATACACTTATAAAACCCGCTCCATCACTGTCAACGCCACCCAATAGGTTAACACTTTACACCCCTTCCTTTTAGCTGCCACCAGCTACGATTTACTTAATGAACAATTTATCAAGAGGGTCCGTAGCAACCCCAAAACAGTAGCGTAGTACTTCAGGCACGTGCAAATTCGTTTATAGAGCAGCAGAAACAAACTAATAAATTTATAGGTTTATATTCCTTAAAATGCAGGCAGTGTTTATAGTTTAAAAAAACGGTAACAAGCTGAGGCAATATCGTTATGTACAATACAGTTAAAAATAAACGGGATTAAAAGTGAAAAAACTTACATGGTAGTTACATAGATATAGGCAAGACAGGCTGGGGGAGGAGCAACACATCATAGTTCATTTGCAGATCTCTTAGTCAAGTCGTCACAGCAAGGAATGAACAAGGGGGGCTCACCGCAAGACTTATACCTGTGGGCTGCTGACCTCACAAAAGGGGATGGTTTTTCTGGCCACCTCCCAGGGATAGAAGTTCTAGTTTTAGTTCTGGAAGATTATCAGGAGCATACTTCATCCTGAAAACCTTGCAGAAGAATGGCAGACCTATCAATGATCTTACTTTAAAATGACGGTTCAAATGAGCCCAAACTTGGGTGAGATAGTTCATGGGGCATCCGAGAATTCCATTTCTCGGGTTCTGTTGGAGTTACGGGTTCACCAGTACCACGGGAACGATGCCTGTCGGGCGCATGTTTCAAAACAGTAACTTTCGTGTTTCTAATGCAAATTCCCACCGTGTTATAACCAAAAAGAATGAATTCTCAAAATGGCTGCTATGGGAGGAAAAGCACATGGGCAGACAATGCAGACCCCCTGCGGTGAGGAGGGAAAACTCCAGCGCTGGCAGCTCGGATTACACTAAGCCTGTGTGCAGGCTGGGGGGAAGGAAAGCGCAGCTATACACAGGCTGCTCAATGTAGTAGATGTCATCACAATGGACTTGAAGCTGGCAAGGGACTGCTTGTATGCGTTGAGGTGCTCGGTAGAATGGGTTCTCTTCCATCTCCGCTCAGCAGCCCTGGAAGCCCGTCTCAGTTCTTTGGTCAGGCCGGTCAGCCAGGGCTGCCTGTTGATTGTACGAGTTTTGCTCTGCATGAGGAGGGCGGCCGAATCAAGTGTGGCTTTTATTGTGGTGTTATAAAATGTGGCAGCAGCATCTGTGTCATTAAGTGAGGCTATGTCTGTAAGAGGGAGGAGGGTCTCAGAGAGCGATTGTAAATTGAGGTGTTTGAGATTTCTGCGAGGGTGGGTGAGTTTGTGGAGTGGGGGATGCGTACTAACAGAGGAGAGGGAAGAGAATGTCAGTAGGTTGTGGTCAGACAGGGGAGTGATGAGTTAGTGAGATTAGTGAGGGAACAGAGGCAGGTGAAGAAAAGGTCAAGCGTGTGACCATCTTTGTGAGTGGCAGCAGAGGACCATTGAGTGAGGCCGAGGGAAGCCGTGAGCGATAGAAGTTTAGAGGCAGCCGGAGTGGAAGTGTCAATGGGGATGTTGAAATCGCCCATGATGATAGTGGGGATGTCAGCAGAGAGGAAATGGAGTAGCCAGGTGGTGAAGTGGTCGAGAAAGGTGGAGATGGCTAGTTCCGGGGGGCGGTAGATGACAGCCAGTTGGAGGTTGGAGGGGGAATAGATGCGGACGGAGTGCACCTCGAACGAGGGAATAGCAGCGGAGGGTGGAAGTTGAATAGGGGTAAAGGAGCAGGTATCAGACAGGAGTAAGACAAATCCTCCACCACGTTTGTTGCTGGAGCGAGGGGTGTGAGAGAGATGGAATCCGCCATAGGAAAGCGCAGCTGGAGAGCCTGAGTCAGAGGGGGTGAGCCAGGTTTCAGTGATGCCAAAGGAAGGAGAGTTTGTTGGTGATAAAGAGGTTGTGGATAAATGACAGTTTATTGCAGACGGAGCGTGCGTTCCATAGTGCTCCAGGTAGGGGGACGGGGGGAGGGGTGTGTGGATGGATAGGTATGAGGTTGTCATGGTTGCAGAAACGTGTAAGCACCAAGAAAAACAAAAAAATCCCTAAAATATACCTTTTAATTAATCATTTAAAATTGGATAAGCCAATGAAGGGGGTCCATATTGATAAACAGTCACAAAAATATTTTAAAAGTTTTACAAGGGGAGACTATGCTCACCCTAATGGGCCCTAATACGCCCCTACATGACCGTGGAGGTTGGCACCCTAGTTGTAGACGATGTGGCGCCCCCGCTCAACGTCGGTAGCCCTAAAGAACCCTAGACACCCCTAACACTAACAGGGGATACACAGAAAAAACCACACATGCATAAACACCCGAAAATGCAAAAAATCCCCTAATGGGGAGACATAAGGTCTCAAAATATTACCAATATCTCGTCGCAAAAAAGGCTAAAGAGAACTAATGCAGCAAAGATCACTTATCTCGTAGTGAAAAATACTTAAATGCTGCTACAGTATGTCTCCAAGCAGATGAAAAAAATCTAAATCATATGGGGAGGATAACCCCACCAGGGAAAAATGCCTCAAAAAAAACGTCTACAAAAAAATATTAAGCAAAAATAATAATAAGTCAACTTCTCATAGAATTATCACAGGGTCTCCTATCTATCTCATATCATAAAGGGTGCATAACAATTAGAAACCTATTGTAGAGACCAAAAAAAGACAAGTACAAGTCAACTGCTCATTATATAGTCTCTGAAAGCCTCTTGGGTAAATCACAGAGGGCAAATGCATTTTCATAACAGAGACATGAATATATACAATCTGCTTGAAACATGGAGACATAAATATGCAATATTAGAAAAAATGAGCAGATACTTATCAGCAGATGTCAGTCAGAGGACCCATAGGCACAGGAGCCATAGACCCAGACCCGACGCGTTTCCCCCTCACAATGCAGAGGGTTCATCAAGGGTCAAAACAGAGGCACAATCACCCCTGAAGCCGAGAAGACAATGCATAGTGCGGCGTGCTCCACGTATATGAGACGCGAGAATTTAAAAACTCGGCGGTACCTGCTTGACGTCACATCCAGAGCAGGACGCGAGGGGTGGACCGCAGACGTGCGTCTCACAGCCCGGAAATGCTCAAAGGTGCGCATTCAGTAAGGGACTTAGTTCCCCGCCCACTTCCGGTACTCCGTGGTGGAACGCATACTGAGTAAAGAACAAAGTATGCCGGATCTGTCAAAAACATCTTAGATATTACCAGTTATATCTAAGATGTTTTTGACAGATCCGGCATACTTTGTTCTTTACTCATTTATTGAGTTACTATTATTTTGTGTTATTTTACACTTCATTATATACCATTATTTCGATACACATCTGTGCTTCACTGTTTCTATTGTGCGTTGTTATAAATAATATGTTATGTCATCCCATTGTCTGGTTAAATAGAGATTACTGACAAATGTCTACATGATTTTTTGTAGATAATAGATAAACGCTCATATGTTTGCCCCTTGAATGTGCATATCCACTCCGGGATGGAATTGAAGAGGTTACTTTATCTCTGGTGGTATGCAGTATGCGTTCCACCACGGAGTACCGGAAGTGGGCGGGGAACTAAGTCCCTTACTGAATGCGCACCTTTGAGCATTTCCGGGCTGTGAGACGCACAACTGCGGTCCACCCCTCGCGTCGCCGCTCTGGATGTCACATCAAGCAGGTACCGCCGAGTTTTTAAATTCTCGCGTCTCATATACGTGGAGCACGCCGCACTATGCATTGTCTTCTCGGCTTCAGGGGTGATTGTGCCTCTGTTTTGACCCCTGATGAACCCTCTGCATTGTGAGGGGGAAACGCGTCGGGTCTGGGTCTATGGCTCCTGTGCCTATGGGTCCTCTGACTGACATCTGCTGATAAGTATCTGCTCATTTTTTCTAATATTGCATATTTATGTCTCCATGTTTCAAGCAGATTGTATATATGCATGTCTCTGTTATGAAAATGCATTTGCCCTCTGTGATTTACCCAAGAGGCTTTCAGAGACTATATAATGAGCAGTTGACTTGTACTTGTCTTTTTTTGGTCTCTACAATAGGTTTCTAATTGTTATGCACCCTTTATGATATGAGATAGATAGGAGACCCTGTGATAATTCTATGAGAAGTTGACTTATTATTATTTTTGCTTAATATTTTTTTGTAGACTTTTTTTTGAGGCATTTTTCCCTGGTGGGGTTCTCCTCCCCATATGATTTAGATTTTTTTCATCTGCTTGGAGACATACTGTAGCAGCATTTAAGTATTTTTCACTACGAGATAAGTGATCTTTGCTGCATTAGTTCTCTTTAGCCTTTTTTGCGACGAGATATTGGTAATATTTTGAGACCTTATGTCTCCCCATTAGGGGATTTTTTGCATTTTCGGGTGTTTATGCATGTGTGTTTTTTTCTGTGTATCCCCTGTTAGTGTTAGGGGTATCTAGGGTTCTTTAGGGCTACCGACGTTGAGCGGGGGCACCACATCGTCTACAACTAGGGTGCCAACCTCCACGGTCATGTAGGGGCGTATTAGGGCCCATTAGGGTGAGCATAGTCTCCCCTTGTAAAACTTTTAAAATATTTTTGTGACTGTTTATCAATATGGACCCCCTTCATTGGCTTATCCAATTTTAAATGATTAATTAAAAGGTATATTTTAGGGATTTTTTTATTTTTCTTGGTGCATACTTGGATTTAAATCCCATTTATTTGCTTATGAGGTTTTTTGCAGAAACGTGTGGAGGATCGTGGCAGGGTGTTAGAAATGAGTGTGGGGATGAGTTGAGGAGGGCCAAGATTTGGGGATACATCGCCAGCGATGAGGAGTAGCAGACAGAGCGTTAGAAGGTGGGAGCAGGATAAGACATGATGTGGCCGTGTGTGTCTTGGTAAGAAGGATTGTATGTGGAGGAACAGTTCTGAGGAGGAGGTGAGATGAGTGGGGAGAATGGAGGGGGAAATGACTAATTCCTTACTGGGTGGGGGGATTACTGGGGATAGGAAGTAAGAAAGGAGGATGGGGGTGAAAGTGAAAAGAAACTGAAACATAGTGGTTTTAAATTATGTTACCTTGCAGCCAAATTCCAGTCAAATTCTAGTCTAATTCACAGTAGTGTAATTAGAAATCTGTAATTTGAAATATGGGATTTGAAATATATGAAGCAGACTACGTCTGGAGCAGACCCATGCCACTGAATATATGTGCAGCTAAAGGCAATCAGGTGAGATTGGAAAGTGGGCTGAGACTGCCCAGGCCAGATGTACAGAGTTAAGGAAACATCATAAAAGGGGGGAGGGGTTGCACAGACCACTCAGATGTGTGGTGAATATAAGAATGGAGTACAATTATGTATACAAGATGTGTGAGCAATTCATACCATAGAACAAAGCAATACACATGGGGGCATTCAGGAACACTGGAAAGATGGGGAAGTTTGCAGTCATCACCATAGAACAAAGCAATACACATGGGGGCATTCAGGAACACTGGAAAGATGGGGAAGTTTGCAGTTCATACCATAGAACAAAGCAATACACATGGGGGCATTCAGGAACACTGGAAAGATGGGGAAGTTTGCAGTTAATAACTGTGGGAACAGAAGAACATCTCAGTCACAAGGTGATGATGACAATGCTGTAGGATTCATGTGTGGCCAAATGCATTCTAAAATTCTAGTCTAATTCACAGTAGTGTAATTATAAATCTGTAATTTGAAATATGGGATTTGAAATATATGAAGCAGACTACGTCTGGAGCAGACCCATGCCACTGAATATATGTGCAGCTAAAGGCAATCAGGTGAGATCACTGTTAAATATCAATATCCGTTACCCTTGATTTTTGACCTATTTTCCAGAGTGAAGGGTGCTTGTTGGTTTACCAAGCTTGACCTCAGGGGGGCGTATAATCTTATTTGCATCAAGCACGGAGATGAATGGAAGACGGCGTTTAATACCCCAGTGGGGCATTTTGAGTACCTAGTGATGCCTTTTGGGCTCACTAATGCCCCTTCCGTCTTCCAATCCTTTATGAACGGTATTTTCCGGGATTTTGTGGATAAATTTCTGATCGTTTATTTGGACGATATCTTGATTTTTTCCAATGACTGGGATTCTCATGTGGAACATGTTCGGACTGTATTCCGGATTTTGAGAGAGAATGCACTGTATGTGAAGGGATCAAAATGTCTTTTTGACGTACAGAAGGTTTCATTTCTGGGATTCATTTTGTCTCCGTCTATTATTGAAATGGACCCGGTGAAAGTTCAGGCCATTTGTGATTGGGTTCAACTCACTACATTGAAAGCTCTTCAGAGATTTTTGGGTTTTGCTAATTTTTATCGTAAATTTATAGCTAATTTCTCTGGTATTGTGAAGCCACTGACTGATTTGACCAAGAAGAGTTCTGATGTAGTGAATTGGTCTCCTGAGGCAGTTTCTGCGTTTCAGGAGCTTAAGCAGAGATTCACTTCTGCTCCTGTTCTGCACCAACCTGATGTTTCGCTACCATTTCAGGTGGAGGTTGATGCTTCTGAGATTGGTGCGGGAGCCGTTTAGTCCCAAAGGGATTCAGAGATTTCTAAGGGTAACCCTTGTGCCTTTTTCTCTCGAAAATTTTCCTCAGCGGAACGTAATTATGATGTGGGTAATCGGGAGTTATTGGCCATGAAGTGGGCTTTTGAGGAGTGGAGACATTGGCTGGAAGGAGCCAAGCATCAGGTGGTGGTCCTCACGGATCATAAGAACCTGGTTTATCTTGAATCAGCCAAGCGACTTAATCCTAGACAGGCCAGGTTGGGCCTTGTTTTTCACACGTTTTAATTTTGTGGTCTCTTTTCTACCCGGCACTAAGAATGTTAAGGCGGATGCCCTCTCGAGGAGTTTCTTTCTGGATTCTCTAGAGGTAACTGAGCCTGCTGTTATTCTGAAGGAGGGTGTGGTTCTTTCCGCTATCTCGCCCAATTTGAGACTGGCTTTGGAGAAATTTCAAGACGATAAACCTGAACGTTGCCCTGCTGGGAGATTGTTTGTCCCAGACCAGTGGAGGAAGAATGTGATGTCCGAGATTCATTGCTCCACGTTGGTCGGCCATACTGGTATTTTTGGTACCAGAGATTTGGTGAGTCGGTCCTTTTGGTGGCCCACTTTGTCTCGTGATATCAGGGACTTTGTGCAGTCCTGTGGAACTTGTTCTCGGTCCAAACCTTGCTCTCACTCTAGTGGTTTGTTAATGTCATTGCCTGTGCCTAAGAGGCCATGGACCCATATCTCTATGGATTTTATTTACGACCTCCCTGTCTCTCAGAGAATGACCATTATTTGGGTAATCTGTGATAGGTTTTCCAAGATGATACATCTTGTGCCACTACCTAAGTTGCCATCCTCCTCCGAGTTGGTGCCCTTGTGTTTTTCAACAGGTGGTTCGGTTGCACTGCGTACCAGAGAACATTGTGTCTGACAGAGGAATCCAGTTTGTTTCCAGATTTTGGAGGACATTTGTTCCAAACTGGGAGTTCAGCTGTCTTTTTCCTCTGCGTTCCACCCTTAGACCAATGGACAAACTGAGAGAACAAACCAGACCTTGGAGACTTATTTGAGATGTTTTGTGTCTGCTGATCAAGATGACTGGGTCTCTTTTTTGCCTTTGGCTGAGTTTGCTTTGAATAATAGGGCTAGTTCTGCCACCTTGATGTCTCCATTTTTCTGCAATTTCGGGTTTCATCCTCGATTTTCTTGAGGGCAAGTGGAGGCTTCTGACTGTCCTGGTGTTGACTCTATTGTGGAGAGAATGCAGCTGATTTGGGATCAAGTAGTGGATAAGCTGTCTCTCTCAGGAGAAGGCCCAACGGTTTGCCAACCAGCATAGGACTGATGGTCCTCGGTTTAAAGTGGGTGACTTGGTTTGGTTGTCCTCAAAAAATATCCCTATGAAGGTCGCGTCTCCAAAATTTAAGCCAAGGTTCATTGGACCCTATAAGATTGTGGAGATTATTAATCCCGTTTCCTTCCGTTTGCTTCTTCCAGGAACATTCAAGATTCACAACGTATTTCACAAATCTTTATTGAAGAGATTTGTCGAGCCAATGGTTCCTATGGCTGCGCCTCCTGATCCTGTTTTGGTTGAGGGCAATTTGGAGTATGTGGTTGAGAAGATATTGGATTCTCGTTTGACCAGGCGGAGACTCCAGTACTTGGTGAAATGGAAAGGCTATGGTCAGGAGGACATTTCTTGGGTGTTTGTTTCTGACATTCATGCTGAAAGACTGGTCCGTGCCTATCACCGAGCTCATCCTGGTGGCACAAGTGAGGGTTTGGTGACCCCTCTCAAGGGGGGGGTACTGTTGTGAAAGTATTGGAGACGACTTCGGAGCTGAAGCTCCCTCTGGTGGTTGCTGAGGGT
Source organism: Oophaga sylvatica (assembly GCA_033576555.1). NCBI lineage: Eukaryota > Metazoa > Chordata > Amphibia > Anura > Dendrobatidae > Oophaga > Oophaga sylvatica. The sequence goes on from JARQOD010000009.1 coordinate 158,833,778, forward strand.
ATTGAACCTATGTTGAACACCAAGAGTCCTACACCTGCAGATAACGAGCGGTTGTCAGGTGGTACTGACTGGCCTGATATAAGTGAGCTGACCTCCCATGATCCTCGCCAGTGATCAATTGTTCTTCCTGGTCTAGGTTGGAATTCAGCTTGCTTTTCTGCTGTCTCCTGCTTGCTTTCTGATAAGTCTCTTTCAGTTTTTTTTATTGTGGTTTGAATTCCTTGCTTTTTGCTGCATTGCTTTTTGTCTTCAGCCGGGTCCCCTTTGGGGGGCTTTGGCTGGTCTCCGTTCGTTTTTTGTATTTGTTCATTTGCTCAGTTCTTGTGATATTTTACTGCTGGGTTGCTACGTGTCCACACCAGAGATCTGATATAGGTGGTCGAGACCGTGTGGTCTCAGTATTTTTAGATTCAGAAGTGTTGGAGTTTTTCCTAGGGTTTTTGGGTTGCAGACAGTATTCTCTCCTTTGCTGTCCTATCTAGACTGTTTTGGGTCCCAGCGTTTGCTCAATCTATTTTCTGTCTGTGTTCGTATTTTCATCTTGTCTAACCGCTATTATATGCCTGGGGCTTCCTATTCTTTTGGGGTCTACTCCGGGGCAGTTAGCTTTCCTCTTTCCACAAGTAAAAGAAAGAACAGCATCCATCCAGGTGAAGAATAAGAACAAGCTTTATTCTGCCATATCACAAGACGACGTTTCGGCCATATAGTGGCCTTTTTCAAGTATAACAAAACAAGCAATAGGCGTCCATTAAGTAGTGTGGAGGAGCCAATCACTGCTGAGGTTACGCCCACATGTTAATAGACATATAAAATACACATACAAAAATGATACAAAATAGTGATCAGAAATCAACAGCATATATAGTGTTAAGAGAACATATATACACTATAAACAATTCTCCAAAACCCCCCATAGATATAGATGTAAACAACGTTCCGAGTAGTGCCACACCAATCAAAACTCGGCTATAGTGTGTCCCTGGTAACGATAAACCTATCCCAAAGCAGAATATATCAGTCGGATTACCACCAATCAAAATAATTACCCTGCTTTGGCGCCATATCCACTAACCCATCAGCGGTGTCATAACGAAAAGTCACTTCAGTGTATACCTGATAGCGCCGTTCACTGAAGCAGACAGATGACGCACACATCGGGCGCCGGGAGGAACGACCTCTTAACCAATCAGGATCTATTCTCAGCTCATGGGGCCCGTCATGTGACCATAAGATCACAAGGGCCGTGTCGTCATCAAGTCTGCGCATGCGCAGTACATAGTTCACCGGGGATCTCATGGGTAAGACATCCCAAGTGGATATCAGACAAATTGGGTATCGCGATATTTCGGGACCAACACATTACCAAACTATAGCAAATCACCGGACAAAAGTGGAGGGCACGGGGATTCACAATAGTGTATAGAAAATACTTCCTTTCGGAGCCAAAGAAATCACCATGTCCACCAGTTTCTCCAAAACACCTTTTTACCTAAAAAAAGAAAAAAACAGAAAAAAGAAAATATCATAATTATAAAAACATCTAAAAACAAAATATCAGAGAGATGAGCTCGATAAGAAGAGGGGCATAATCAGGTGCAGATATGTAAATTGTAGTCCAAATTGAGTCCCTTCGGCTGTAATGTATCAAGGACAGAAATCCAGCGAAGTTCTTTTCTTTTAAGTAATTTGGACCTATCTCCACCCCTTCTTAAAGCCGGAACCCCATCAATCACCCTGAATCTCAACTGATTCACTGCATGTCTACAATCGATAAAATGCCTAGATACTGGTAAATCAAGAAGTTTAGTCCTGATTGTACTTTTATGTTTGCTAATTCTAGCTCTCACCTCCATCGTGGTCTCACCCACGTACATCAACCCACATGGACAGGTGAGAACATAAATCACAAAACTAGAAGAGCAGGTATAACGTTCTTTTATAAGAAATTTCTTCCCTGTTCGTGGGTGATTAAAGCTATCTCCACGCAACATGTTACTGCAACATGCACAACCCAGGCAGGGGAAATTCCCTGACCTAGGTGGGCATAATGTCCCTTGTGTCAGAGTCCTACCAGGACCAATATCCGGTTTAACAAGCATATCCTTGAGATTACGTCCACGTTTATATGAAAGAAGTGGTCTATGTGTAAATTCTACCACATGTGGAAGACCCATCTGTAGTAGATGCCAATGTTTATTTAAAATCCCACCTATCTTGTCACTAGCTGGGCAAAATGTAGAGACAAAAGGAACCCGTTTGGAGACATTTCTATCACGTTTAAGGTTGGCACCATCTGGAGTCAAAGCCATAACATTCTGTTTATAACGCTGCACACTATTCTTTGGGTATCCACGTCTAATAAACTTATTACACATTTCATTAAGTCTTAAATCAAATCTATCATTTTCTTTCACAATACGCCGTACGCGCAACATCTGACTCCAGGGAAGAGATTCTATCATTCTCCTAGGGTGATTACTATCAAATAGCAAAAGACTGTTTCTATCTGTTTCCTTTATGAATAGATCAGTGCTCAAGACTCCACCATTCTTGTAAACCATTGTGTCCAAAAATTGGATCTGTTCCTTTGAATAAGTAATTGTAAATTTTAATTCTGGATAGACCCCATTCAAATATTCATGAAAAGCCAATAAAGTCTCTGTGTCACCTTCCCAGACACAGAAGATGTCGTCGATGTAGCGCCACCAGGCCCGAACATGGCTCCAGTGGCTAGAAGAGTACACATGTTGGTCCTCGAATACCGCCATGAACTTTCTTGGGTCCCAGTGGACGTGCACCGACCATGGAGGACGTGAATACTATAAATCCAGAGGTGGGTGAACTGGAGACTGCCTGCACTTTTTCCTATACTGAGGATGATGCTCGAAGAATTCTATCAGGAACTCAAACTGACATGTCTTTTTTGAATATGCCTACTACTGATATGTTGAAGAAAAAATATGAAAATGAGAAACGTAAGATCATTTCATTTGAATTACATGTCACAACATTGTGTGAATATTATAAGGCACGCAGGATTCCGCGGGGCCTTAGACCACATCTACGTCCCACACTGTTGGCAGACAATACACTATTTTGTAGTAGGTTTGAATCTATTACCAACAAATATGCCTTTGATCTAATGCTGTTAAACATCGAATTTCTCCGTGTCGAAATTGGATCAATGAATAAAAGAATATTGGAACTGGAACAGCAGTTGTTGATTCAGCTGACTGTACAGGACTTAGATGCCTTCAAAGTTCAGTTAAATGAAAAATTGTTAAAATTCCGTGCCGATATTGAGAAAACTAAAAGAACAAAGTGGTTTCGTGACGCAGATGACTATGGTGCTGGTCGTGTTTTTTCCTGGCAAGGGGGATTGCGGAATCCTTCTTTTAATGGGAGGTCCAAGACACCCTATCAGAGGAAAAGATGGAGACCCTCTAAAAGGGATCCCCAACAATTTGGTTTTACCACTGGGGAATCTGATTCAACCGATGATTCTAACACTGGCACACATACTGCTTCTTCCTCTAGTTTTTTAGGCAGAGACACGGCGGAGGCCAACAACACAAGAAAAGGAACCGAAGGGGCGGCAGGAAACATCGGAGAAGGAGAGAGAGAGACCCAGACAACAGGCTCTATACGTGCCAGAGCTATGAAGACACGGTACATGGAGACGAAGAGGAGAGCAACATAGATCGGAGAAATCTGGTGGTAAATATCTCCTCCCACATTTTGTCTGACATTGACTGTGAAGTATTGTCAAAGGGTCTTTCCTTTTGCCCGACCAATTCTCCAGACTGGTTCGGGATTGAGTGTGATCTTTTCTCTTTTTTTAGGAGACTGAGGTTAACCACTTATTTTTGTGATAAAGAAGTCATGCATACTGATATGAGTGTGAATAATGTTGACAGTTTCTCATTACATAAATATGGTCTGTTTAACAAAAGCAATTTTCAACCCCCTAGTAGGAACAGTTTTGTAGAATCATACATCCAGTTGTTGAAAAGGATATGAATAAACTTAAACGTGAATTCACGTCCAACAAGCAGAGGGGTAATTTAACATCAATTGAAAGACAGGCATTAAATGAGCTGTCTAATAATAAGGCTATCACCATTAAGGCGGCCGATAAAGGCGGGGCCTTGGTGGTGATGGACACCAACAAATATGTGGCTGAAATTCGTAGCCAACTGACTGATGAAGCAGTGTATGTCAAACTGGCAGGGGATCCTACCACACGATTTCTGATCGAATTGCGGCTTTTGGTTGATGAGGTCTTGTTGGATGGCCTCATTGACCATAAATTGGCTCAATTTTTGATAGTGGATGCCCCAGTGACTCCTCTATTATATACTTTGCCTAAGATCCACAAAGATCTACTGAACCCGCCTGGACGTCCCATCGTATCGGGTAGGGGGTCCCTTTGTAATAAGGTTTCTATCTTTTTAGATAAGGTACTACGGTGCCATGCTGTTTCAGCTGCCTCTTATGTCATGGATACGAATAACTTTTTAAGTAAAATAGAGACTCTTACTGTAACCCAGGATACCATATTGGTATCTTTTGATGTGGTGTCTTTATACACCATTATAGAACATGACAAGGGTTTAGATGCTGTCGGTGTGGTGCTATCGGGCTCGAGAATGGCTCCGGAGTGTACACAGTTGGTCCTAGCACTGTTAGGTTTCATCCTCAGAAGGAATTTTTTTCTTTTTGGGGATGATTATTACCTACAGTTGCGCGGTACCGCCATGGGGTCCAATGTGGCGCCCACCTATGCCAACATTTTCATGGCGGTATTCGAGGACCAACATGTGTACTCTTCTAGCCACTGGAGCCATGTTCGGGCCTGGTGGCGCTACATCGACGACATCTTCTGTGTCTGGGAAGGTGACACAGAGACTTTATTGGCTTTTCATGAATATTTGAATGGGGTCTATCCAGAATTAAAATTTACAATTACTTATTCAAAGGAACAGATCCAATTTTTGGACACAATGGTTTACAAGAATGGTGGAGTCTTGAGCACTGATCTATTCATAAAGGAAACAGATAGAAACAGTCTTTTGCTATTTGATAGTAATCACCCTAGGAGAATGATAGAATCTCTTCCCTGGAGTCAGATGTTGCGCGTACGGCGTATTGTGAAAGAAAATTATAGATTTGATTTAAGACTTAATGAAATGTGTAATAAGTTTATTAGACGTGGATACCCAAAGAATAGTGTGCAGCGTTATAAACAGAATGTTATGGCTTTGACTCTGGATGGTGCCAACCTTAAACGTGATAGAAATGTCTCCAAACGGGTTCCTTTTGTCTCTACATTTTGCCCAGCTAGTGACAAGATAGGTGGGATTTTAAATAAACATTGGCATCTACTACAGATGGGTCTTCCACATGTGGTAGAATTTACACATAGACCACTTCTTTCATATAAACGTGGACGTAATCTCAAGGATATGCTTGTTAAACCGGATATTGGTCCTGGTAGGACTCTGACACAAGGGACATTATGCCCACCTAGGTCAGGGAATTTCCCCTGCCTGGGTTGTGCATGTTGCAGTAACATGTTGCGTGGAGATAGCTTTAATCACCCACGAACAGGGAAGAAATTTCTTATAAAAGAACGTTATACCTGCTCTTCTAGTTTTGTGATTTATGTTCTCACCTGTCCATGTGGGTTGATGTACGTGGGTGAGACCACGATGGAGGTGAGAGCTAGAATTAGCAAACATAAAAGTACAATCAGGACTAAACTTCTTGATTTACCAGTATCTAGGCATTTTATCGATTGTAGACATGCAGTGAATCAGTTGAGATTCAGGGTGATTGATGGGGTTCCGGCTTTAAGAAGGGGTGGAGATAGGTCCAAATTACTTAAAAGAAAAGAACTTCGCTGGATTTCTGTCCTTGATACATTACAGCCGAAGGGACTCAATTTGGACTACAATTTACATATCTGCACCTGATTATGCCCCTCTTCTTATCGAGCTCATCTCTCTGATATTTTGTTTTTAGATGTTTTTATAATTATGATATTTTCTTTTTTCTGTTTTTTTCTTTTTTTAGGTAAAAAGGTGTTTTGGAGAAACTGGTGGACATGGTGATTTCTTTGGCTCCGAAAGGAAGTATTTTCTATACACTATTGTGAATCCCCGTGCCCTCCACTTTTGTCCGGTGATTTGCTATAGTTTGGTAATGTGTTGGTCCCGAAATATCGCGATACCCAATTTGTCTGATATCCACTTGGGATGTCTTACCCATGAGATCCCCGGTGAACTATGTACTGCGCATGCGCAGACTTGATGACGACACGGCCCTTGTGATCTTATGGTCACATGACGGGCCCCATGAGCTGAGAATAGATCCTGATTGGTTAAGAGGTCGTTCCTCCCGGCGCCCGATGTGTGCGTCATCTGTCTGCTTCAGTGAACGGCGCTATCAGGTATACACTGAAGTGACTTTTCGTTATGACACCGCTGATGGGTTAGTGGATATGGCGCCAAAGCAGGGTAATTATTTTGATTGGTGGTAATCCGACTGATATATTCTGCTTTGGGATAGGTTTATCGTTACCAGGGACACACTATAGCCGAGTTTTGATTGGTGTGGCACTACTCGGAACGTTGTTTACATCTATATCTATGGGGGGTTTTGGAGAATTGTTTATAGTGTATATATGTTCTCTTAACACTATATATGCTGTTGATTTCTGATCACTATTTTGTATCATTTTTGTATGTGTATTTTATATGTCTATTAACATGTGGGCGTAACCTCAGCAGTGATTGGCTCCTCCACACTACTTAATGGACGCCTATTGCTTGTTTTGTTATACTTGAAAAAGGTCACTATATGGCCGAAACGTCGTCTTGTGATATGGCAGAATAAAGCTTGTTCTTATTCTTCACCCGGATGGATGCTGTTCTTTCTTTTACTTGTGGATTTTGTGGCCCATTGGGATCCATGGACCTGAGCGTGCATCCTTGACCTGACTGAGTGCTGTCTACACATTGTTACCTGGAGCTTTCCTCTTTCCATCTTCAGGGATAGCTATCTCTCCGGCTGTGACGAGGCATCTAGGGCACCATAGGAACGTCCCACGGCTACTTCTAGATGTGCGGTTAGTTTAGGGGTCTGCAACCTATTAGTTTCCAACCTCTCTGGTGTTCGGCTTCCTATGCGGTTTTTTGCTCCTGCCTCCTCAGCTACCTAAATATAACAGGATTGATGAAATGAGAGTGACTCTTGATGGGCCAGATGGATGGGCCTGAGGCTAGATCAGTAAAGGGAAGAGAGCTCCACTCCGACTCAGACGCCAGTAAGGTGGATGTGGGGTACTGGTATGGGCTGGTATCATCAAAATTGAACTTGTGGGACCTTTTCGGATTGAGGATGTTGTGAAGCTCAACTCCCAGACCTACTACCAGTTTCTGGAAGACACCTTCTTCAAGCAGTGGTGCAGGAAGAAGTCGGTAACGTTCAAGAAAAACATGATTTTCATGCAGGACAATGCTCCATCACATGCATCCAAATACTTCACAGCGTGGCTGCATTTGTCTAAAAGAAGAAAAAATCTTGACATGGCCCCCTTGTTCACCTGATCTGAACCCCATAGAGAACCTGTGGTCCCTCATAAAATGTGAGATCTACAGAGAAGGAAAACATTACATCTCTCGGAACAGTGTCTGGGAGGCTATGTGCGGCTGCTACAAGCAATGTTGATCGTAAACAGATCAAGCAACTGACAGAATCTATGAAGGAAGGCTTTTGAGTGTCATTGTAAAGAACGGTGGCTATGTTGGTCACTGATTTTTTTGGGGGGTTTTGAATGTCAGAAATGTTTATTTCTAAATTTTGTGTTGTTATATTGCTTTAACTGCTGAAAATAAACAAGTGAGATGGGTATATATTTGGTTTTTATTAAGTTGACAAATAATTCTGCACAGTAATAGTTACCTGCACAAACAGATATCCTCCTAAGATATCCAAATAAAAAAAAACCCTCTCCAACTTACAAAAATGTTAAGCTTTGATATTTATGAGTATTTTGGGTTGATTGAGAACATAGTTGTTGTTCAATAATAAAAAGAATCCTCTCAAATACAACTTGCCTAATAATTATGCAAACAGTGTATAATGCTCCATATATAATGGGCCCCATTTATAATGCTCCAGTGTATAATGGGCCCAGTATATGATGCTCCAGTGTATGATGGGCCACATCTATAATGCTCCAGTGTGTGATGGGTCCCATGCATGATGCTGCAGTGTATGATGGGCCTATATAATGCTCCATATATAATGGGTAGTGTTGAGCGATACTGCCCGATATCCTAAAATATCGGATGTGATTGGATTGGCCCGATACTCAAAAAGTATCGGGTATCGCCGATCCGATACCGGAAACACAATGCAAGTCAATGGGACAGAAATATCGGAACTAAAAAAACCCTTTCTTTCCTTGTAAACACTAAATATACACACATAGAATACATATATATATATATATACATGTCATTGTGACATATATATATACATATATTTATAGTTCATACACTAAAAAATAGCCTCTGATTCAATTGCCAGGTAATGCCGGCTTTTGTGAAAATACAGAAGCACCCGACATGAAATGACACATGGTTTACATAGAGTTAACCATGTCTTTTCATGTAGTTTGATATCTGGTTTTCACAAACAATTACATGAGTGTATGTGTGCAAAATTTCACACATGTAGGGGTTAATTAAAGGTGTAAATTCGTTGTAAAAAACGTATTTTTTTGCTACAAATTTACACCTTTAATTAACCCCTACATGTGTCAAATTTTGCACACATACACTCATGTAATTGTTAGTGAAAACAATATTTCAAACAACATGAAATGACATGGTTAACTCTATGTAAACCATGTGTTATTTCATGTCGGCTTCTGTATTTTCACAAAAGCTGGCAATTGAATTAGCGGCTATTATACTATGTAGAAGTGTATGAACTGTAAATAAAATATATATATATATATATATATATATATATGTGTCACAAATTCAATGACATGTATTGTAGGGATCCGCTCTGGTAGGCAGGGGCCGGGCCGCAGTAATGAGGTAAACACACAGGCTTTTAGTTCAAAGTTCAGTGGTTTTAATAACGGGTTCAACAAAAAGTCCAGATAACAAAATCAAAGCAGAACATAAATCACTCCAGTTTGGAGAACCACTGGTCCCAGACTCACCCTTGCTTGGGAAGGGCTTAACTAAGCAGCTGCAGGACAGCAGAGACCGCCAGGTGCCATTCCGGGTGGTCTGGTACTCGCTTCCTGGTGCACACTGCCACACTGTAACAAAAACAAGCTTCCAGGCTGACTCCAGCCAAACTCCTTCCTTCCACACCCACCAACTACACCAGCTCCTTGTTTTATAGGCCCAGTGCACACCCTCAGGTGAGGTACACATCAGCTGACCTGATCACGTGACTATGACCTCATCACAGGTCCTTGGGATCAGGGAAAATCCTGACCAAACTCCAGTCTGCTAGAGAAATATATCTCCCATCCATCAAGACCCCCTTTGGTGTACCACATACCTCCCCCCTTTGTTCAACCTTAGGAGGGTGGACACATGACATACAGTGAACTCTGGACAGTGCATCTGCATTCCCCTGTAATTTGCCTGCCCGATGTTCTACTGAAAATTTGAAATTTTGCAGAGACAGAAACCACCTGGTGACTCGTGCATTTCTCTCTTTGGCTTGACTCATCCAAGTCAGAGGGGAATGATCAGTTACCAACCGAAACGTTCGCCCCAACAGATAGTAGCGCAATGACTCCAGTGCCCACTTGATGGCCAGGCACTCTCTCTCTACAATGCTGTATCTGGTTTCAGCTGGAGTAAGCTTTCGACTCAGGAAACTAATGGGATGCTCCTCCCCGTTAACCTCCTGAGACAACACGGCACCCAGACCTACCTCTGACGCATCAGTCTGGACAATGAATTCTCTTTTGAAGTCGGGTGTGATCAGAACTGGTGACCCACACAGTGCCCCTTTTAGTTTTAAAACGCTTCTTCAAGCTGATCATTCCAGCGCACCATTACTGACTTCCTCCCTTTTAGGCAGTCAGTTAACGGCACCGACAGGTTGCAAAATTGGGAATAAACTGCGGTAGTATCCCACTAACCCCAAAAACCCTTTCACTTGTTTTGTGGTGAGGGGACGGGGCCAGTTTTGGATTGCCTCCACTTTGTTTATTTGGGGTTTGATAACTCCTCTCCCAATCACATACCCCAGGTACCGAGCTTCCTCCAACCCTATGGAACACTTCTTTGGGTTGGCAGTTAGCCCTGCTTGTCTCAGAGAATCTATCACCGCCTGTACCTTGGCTAAGTGACTTTCCCAGTCTGTACTGTACACCACAATATCGCGATGAGGACGAAGAACAACGTCCATTAACCTCTGGAATGTCGCTGGAGCGCCATGCAACCCGAAGGGTAGGACTATATACTGGAACAGTCCCTCGGGTGTTACAAAAGCCGTTTTCTCTCTCGCTGCTTTTGTTAGGGGCACCTGCCAATACCCTTTTGTGAGGTCAATGACTGAAAAATACCGGGCCTGCCCAAACCGCTCTATTAACTCATCGACCCGGGGCATGGGGTAGGAGTCAAACTTAGAAATTTCATTCAGTTTTCTGAAGTCATTACAGAACCTTAGTGTCCCATCTGGCTTTGGTATTAGGACTATTGGCCTGGCCCACTCACTCTGGGACTCTTCAATGACCCCTAACTGCAGCATCTTCTTGACCTCTTCCGAGATGGCTTGTAGCCGGGCCTCAGGCACCCGATATGGCTTTAATCGGACTTTGGCCTGCGGCTCCGTGACAATGTCATGTTGGATTAGGAGGTACGACCAGGAAGTTCCAAAAAAACATCGGTATTTCGGCTAACAAACTCTCGGACTTCCTGAACTTGTCTGGGCGACAAAGTGTCTGCTATTTTGACGGCGGAGAGGACTTCTCTTGCCTTCTCCTGAGGCAAGGAAGCCATCTCTACTGGAAATGCAGGCCGTGGACACTTCCACCAAGAGGGTCTCTGTTTTTCCATGGTTTGAGCAGATTCATATGGTATACCTGTTCTGGCTTTCTCCGCCCTGGTTGGTGTACTTTATAGTTTACTGGTCCCACCTTCTCTATAATCTCGTAGGGTCCCTGCCACCTTGCAAGGAACTTACTATCCACTGTAGGCACAAGTACCAACACCCGATCCCCAGGGTTAAAGGACCTTACCCGTGCCTCCCGTTATAGACCTGCCTCTGTGACCTTTGTGCTGCTTTCATATGTTCTCGGACTAATGGTAGGACTGTCTCCATTCTCTCTTGCATTTTGGCCACATGTTCTATCACACTTTTGTGGGGAGTTGGTTGGTTTTCCCAGGCCTCTTTAGCTATATCGAGTAAGCCACGGGGATGTCTGCCATATAATAGTTCAAAGGGCGAGAACCCCGTAGATGCCTGGGGCACCTCCCGCACTGCAAACATCAGGTATGGCAACAAGAGATCCCAGTCCTTACCATCTTTAGAGACTGCTTTTTTCAACATATTCTTCAGGGTTTTATTGAACCTTTCTACTAAACCGTCTGTTTGGGGATGATAGACCGATGTGCGCAACTGTTTAACACTTAACAAGTGGCAGAGTTCCTTCATGATTTTTGACATAAAGGGGGTCCCCTGATCTGTTAAGATTTCTTGAGGGATTCCCACCCGAGAGAACATACCCATGAGTTCTTTTGCGATCAGTTTGGCCGAGGTGTGTCGCAGGGGAATAGCCTCAGGATACCTGGTAGCGTAATCTAGAACTACGAGGATGTGTTGGTGACCCCTTGCTGATTTATTAACCGGCCCCACCAGATCCATGGCTATTCTCTCAAACGGGACCTCTATAATTGGTAATGGCACCAAGGGACTCCGAAAATGAGGCTGCGGACTGGTTACCTGGCACACGGGACAAGAGTTACAATACCGTTTAACTTCTTCATAGACCCCTAGCCAGTAAAACCGTTGTAGAATTCTGTCTAGGGTTTTCTTTTGGCCCAAATGTCCCCCTAGTACATGCGCATGCGCTAAGTCCATTACCAACCTCCGATATGACTGCGGTACCAGCAATTGCTCGACAATTTCCCCATGTATTTTTCAACCCGATACAGCAAATCTTGGTTCAGCTCGAATCGGGGAAATACTGTAGCTGCCCGGGGTGTTGGGGTTCCCCATTGACAAACCAGTACATTTTCCCGGGCTCGAGTCAACGTAGGGTCCCGGAGTTGCGCCGTACCAAAATTGTCACCTGCCACATTTAAGTCTGACAATTCTGGTCCCGGTGGCAAATCTTCCATCTCCCCAGCTAACACTTCTATAGGAGAGGGGTTTTCCTCCTCCACCGAAGGCAAAGGTACTCCTACCGCCAGCACATCTTCCTCTGGGCCACCAGGTTCATGCCCGATTTCTGGAGAATGCAACCTGGTTGCCACTGGTGCCGACGACTGTTCTGTGGGAGGGGTAATTACAGGCCAAAGCACAGAAAATAACGCAAAATCTCTCCCCATTATTACCTCATAATGCAAATTAACCACCACCCCCACCTCGTGGCACCTCCTCCCCGCTGGCGTGTTTATCATCACCAGTGCGGTAGGATAATGTTTTAAGTCCCCATGTATACACAACACACCCATTTTCCAACCAGTATACTCGCTGATTTGGACGTGGCTGGCTCGTATTAGGGTCACAAGACTCCCTGAGTCCAGTAGAGCCACCGCAGGGTTACCCTCCACCTCCACTTTACACAAATGATTCATATTGGGTCCCTCTGGTTTACCCACTGCACACATGTTGATATGGAAATTTAATTAGGATAAAAATATCCTGTGTTTGCTGCTTGCCATGTCCAAATCTCTATATAATGTCTTTTTGAGCGCTCAGAACGAAATGAGGACTGTCCACACGAAAGTGTCAGTATAACAGTTCGTCAAAGACATACATTTATTATTCATTCAAGGTTTTATACGTTTACAAAAAGGGGCTGGTTAGTCAATTAACATACAATTAAAAGCTGCTAGATTATTGGCTGTTCTAGTGTAAATATGATAATTATGATAATCATGATTAAAAGAGCTGAAGTTGCAGAATTATTGTTTATATTCTCTTGACCTAGTTGTCTTGCATAACTATAATGTAAACAACAGATATCTAATAGGACTTTTTGTACTTCATGCATTTGTTCCTTTATGAAGGCCAGATTTCTTTAAAACGACTGATTATAGCTGGCCTAGAAATATGTGAGCACAAGGTTTTTTTTAGCAAGTGAGATCTATCTAACTGTGAATTGTGAATACATATATGTGAATATACTTTGAATATATGGAATACATATATATTTCCATGACAGTCCCCCTTTAGATACCACTTGCCCTAAAAAACCTGCTCCTGGCCCAAGCGCTGCAACTCTTTTGTTCTGCCGGCGAGTTGAGACACCCCTAGCGCATGTCTCCCCCACCGAATATAGACTTTTCGCAAATGGGCGGTCAGGAGGACTGTCCCTGTCGGGGGTTTATGTGTTTGCAATCATAGTCTCTTTATTTGATAGGATGTTTCATCAAGGATGTGTATTCTCAGTCTGGAGGTAGTTCGGAGATCTGGTCAAGCCAGGCAGTTCTATCCGGACTGGTGCGAGGTCCAAGATGGTGAGTGGCATCAAATTGGTTGTCTCCTGAACAGTTTTTTCCATTATCCTGCGGATACAAGGAATTACACAGCAACCAGTAATTAATGCAAAAATGAGAACCCCCATAATGGCTGTCCCAACCTGTGCCAACATTTTCTGCCACCCACTCATCCACCCAAAGTATCGATCCCATGGGTCAGTGACACCTGAGTTCTGTTACAGTTCCTCTGATAACTCAGTAAGTTTCTGTATTGCCATTGTGACTTTACCATTTGGGCCAGTGTTGTCTGGGATGTAGGTGCAACAGGTGTCTTTGATCATTTTGTAAACACCTCCTTTCTCAGCTAGAATCATATCCAAAGCCATTCTATTCTGGAATGCCATAATGGAAGTGGGGCCTAACTGTGCTGCCAAACCTTTTACAGCATCTATGGTGAAGTTAACAAATCTCTGCTGGTTATAATAGATGTAATTTATCCAATCAACATTTTTGTTTATAGTGACTCAAATCCTGCTTTAACTTGGTCTCTGGCCTTGAACTCATCAGGTAGGTCATCTGGTCATCTGTCTGGTCAGTCAGAGCATCCACGACATCCTTCATGCCTTAGGTGTCTCTCCTGGTACGGGAGCTTCCTTGCAATGCGATACGTGGATTCAAACAGGCTTTCCCTCTAGTTACACAGAGGTTGATGTCATCTGGGGCTCTTGGACAGGATCATCAAATCTGGCAGTGAGGAGAAAAACTCGAGAATGGACATTAGTTTTTGACCAATTCAATTACATAAGTGTTATGATTTGGTAGCTGAGGAGAGCAGGCAAAAAAAGCAATACACCAGAGAGGTTGGAATCTATGGGATTGCAGTACCCTGACTAACCACCACAACTAAAGGCAGCCGTGGAGCGTTCCTACGTTGGTCCTAGACGCCTCGTCACAGCCTGAGAAGCTAACTACACCTAAAGATAGAAAAAGGAAAGCTATCTGCCCCGGAGCAGATCCCCAAAGAACATAGGAAGCCCCCAAACATGTAATGGTGGTTAGACAAGAGGAAATACAGACACAGACAGAAAATAGAATGAGCAAACGCTGGGGCCCAATCTGTCTAGATAGAAAAGGATAGGAAAGGCACTTACTACAATCCCAAAAAACCCTGAAAAGTACCAACTCTACTAATTACAAAAACACCTGAGATCACACGACCTCTACCACCTAAATTAGTTCTCTGGTGTAACAAAAACTAAACAGCAACCACTGAAAAAACTGGAAAAGGCAATTGAACAAACAGTGGCTGAACTAAACTGAGAGGAGCATAAGCCCCCCGAAGGGACCCGGCAAACCCCCACAGAAGTGCAGGACAAAATGCAGGCACCAAAAAACTAAAAGAAGAAAATGTCTTATCTGTTAGCAGAAGATGCAGGCACGAAACAGCTTTTCTGGGTCTCTGGGAGTGTGCCTTACGCTAAACAGTGCAATTGGGAGTGTGTCATGCCATGGTTTGCGTGTCTCTTGGGCAATTTTTCAGCATTCTATTCTTAAGTGTTTCGTTCAGTTTTTCTACCTTCCTGCTGCTCTGGGGGTGGTAAGGAGTGTGTAGGCCTAAATCTGACCCTACTGCTAATCGGGTCTTGTGTGTCAGATTTGCTGTGAATGCGGGTCCCTGATCACTTTCTATCATTTCTGGAACCCCGTATCTGCACACTATTTTCCGAAAGTAGCTTCGTTGCAGTAGTCTTTGCTGACTTGGAAGGCTTCTGTTCATCTTGAAAATACTTCTTTTGACCACAATGGCGTATTTGAATCCTTCACTTGGCGATATCTGGATGTGGTCTATCTGGATCCTTTGAAGCTGGTAGAGTGGTCTTTCCAGATGAGGTGAGGGGGACTTTTTTCCATACGTCCAGGCTTGCATTTGCCGCAGGTCAGACAGCTGCTGGTGAATTTGGCTGTTAGGGTGGAGATCCCTGAAGTGAAAACAGTAAGCACCAATCAGATCATTCATCTGTGTCTTTGCTATGTGGATGTGGGTCCATGTACCCATTGGACCACCATAGGGTGCATACTTTGTGGTAGGCAGAGTTTGAAGTCTATTATTGATAGCCTTCTTTCTTCACGTGTTGCTTTTTTTCGCATTCAGCTCTTCTTCTCCTTTTGGAGCTTGGTCTTGTAACTTCTTGAGCAGATTCCAGGACGTTTCTTTGTCAGGTTTCTTGTCTTCAGTCGTCATGTAGTAGCCGTCCGGCTCTACGACCTCTCCCACTTCTCCATGTTGTCTTCCTTTGGCTGCTTCTTTGGCTGCCATGTCCGCCATGTTATTGCCTCACGCCTCTTCTGTTTTCAGTTTTCCATGCACTTTGATTTTTCAAATTGCCACCATTTTGGAAGTTGGAGTACACCCAGCAGGTCCCTGAAGGCTCCATGATGCTTCACGGTTGTCCCGTTTGCTGTGATGAAGTCCCTTGTAGCCCAGATGGGTCTAAAGTCATGTGCTATGCCATGCGAGTACCTGTAGTCCGTATAGATGTTTGCAGTCTTGCCTTCTGCCATCTGACAGGCCTTCGTCAGCGCTATCAATTCTGCTTCCTGGGCTGACAGGCTAGGTGACAGACTTCTGGACCACAGGATTTCTTGATTGCTGGTCACTGCACTTCCTGTGTTGAAACTTCTTCATCATCTGCAAATCTGGAGCCATCCAAGTATCCCCCCTTGGGAGTGGGAGTAGAGTGGCCGGGCTGAGGACTGTAGGTCTGGAGACGGTGACATTATGAGACAAAGGCAATAGAGGCGCCACAAAGATGCCTGGCGGTGGAGAGATTACTGTTGGTTGAGCTTGATTGAAGATTGCCAAGATGTCGTGTGGAGTGAGAGTTTCCAGTGGCTGTCCAAGAGTGATTTCAGCAACCTTGTCCAGGAGGGTGTGTGCTGCAGATACTGCCATCAGGCAGGAGGGTGCTCTTCTTGCAACTGGATCCAAGCGGGCTGAGAGGCAGCCTAAAAGTCTCTGTTTTCCCCCGTGAATCCGTGCCAGGACTCCAGTAGCATGACCTTCTTTCTTCCATCAGGTAGACGGAATGACTTTTCATAGTCAGGTAGGCTTGGTATTGCCGCTGAGACTGTGGAGTTCTTCCAATCTCCTGAATGGGTTGAAGGCTGCGTCTGATAGAAGGAGCGGGGTTGCGTTGATGCAAGCGCACAGAGGCTGCATTAGGACTGAGGCATCAGGGATCCAGGTTCTGCAATATGACACTAGACCAGGGAAGGCCTGCAGCATTCTTGGAGTTGTTGGGGGAGCCATCTTCTCCATAGTGGTCTCCCAGTCTTTTGACATGTGTTTCGTCTGGTGGGCAATACAGTGTCCCAGGGATGTAACTTGCTTCTGGCATCACTGGACTTTGTTCTTCCAGACCTTGCGTTGCTGTTCTTCCAGGTAGAGTAGGAGAGACAAGGAATAGACTGTGCAGGTGTTGATGTCAACCACACAAAATAGAAGGTCATCCACGTGTTGTAGAAGAGTGACTCTTGCATATTCTGCAATCCAGTTGACGAGGATGGAGGACATTGTCTTGGTGAAACTTAAAGGGCTTGTTTTGAGCACCTTGAGGCAACATTGTCCATATGCACTGCACTGGTGCGTGAAAGCAGGCCTCCAGGTGGAGGGGAAACACTGAAGAAGGTACTGGCCAGGTTGATCACCGTGAATACCGTTGCGGTGACTGGGACTCTTGAGAGCAGAGTGTGATGGTTCAGCACTGTTGGGGTTTCAAATACCGTAGCCTCTTTCGCGGCCTCCAGGCCTTGCACCATTCTGAACTCAGTGGGGTTTACAGTCTTTTTCTTCACTGTGGAAAGCTGGGATTGATTCCGATGGGCGAGGCAGCCCAGTTTGGCCTTGTCCTTCAGTATGCGGCAGGGGACTCCCATCTGCTGGTGCAGAGCTGGCGGGAAAACAAACCGTCTACTAGGATCCACATCATGAGAGATGACGACCAGCTGGCTTTCTTGTTCTCCACCAAGACAGTCACTGTGTTAGCACCTGCTCTGGTCACAGGGGGTCTTCTTGTTGGGACGTCTCCTTAAACGGCTGCTTTTTTCTCAGCACGGGCCATCAGTAGTTTCTTTTTCTCCAGCTCGGTCTCAGGTCAATATTTGTGCACAAGTCTGAAGAGCTGAGTGGCCTTTTGCCGGTCTAGGGCCTGGGTGAACTGGTTGATTGCAGGGGGCACCTCCTGGTGCTTGCAAAAGATGAACCTCTGGCGTTAGAGCTGGATGAGGTGTTGCCATTCCATGAAGTGAGTAGAGTCTTCTTGAGTTGAATATCCTGGCCAATGTCAAAGTTCTCAGGCCGTCTTCTTAGGCGAGTTCACTTAGACCTTCAGTTGGTCAGAGACATCTTGACTCTGGGTGATGGAGTGGCTTTTCTGGTACTATGTCCAGCACCTCCTGTGATAGGTCTGCAGTGTGGTTGTTTGAGGTTCCTGTTTCTTCTTGGGTCAGGGGTGAAGAAAGTGTCATGGTCCCATCTTCCTGGAACACTCTGGTCGCTTTCAGCTTCTGCAGTAGGTCCACTCCCAATAGGTTGAGGGTGCAGGTTTTTTACACAACAAACTGAGACATGATGGAGTGTTCTGGCTGAGTCCACACGCTCAGGGGCTTCATAATCTGGAAATATCTGACTTGACCATCAATTCCCATGCAGGAAGCAGAAGATTCTGATAGGTAGGTGAGGTTGCGGAGTTCCACAAAAAAAGATATGACTACGCCATCCACTCTCAGGATATTGGTCCCACTGGTGGGGTTCCTTGTGGACTTGGTGTGCTCTTGTCCTATGGACGGGGTTCTTCACTGCTTTCTGTGTTTCTTCCTTGGCTTGCTTCTCTAGACAAAGTGGTGGGTCGTAGGGGTTCTCTGCAGCAGTTCCGGTAATGGCCAAGCTTGCCACAGTTGTAACACTTGACATTCCTTCTGTCCCGGTGGGACTCAATCCTTTTTGCTACTGTGAGCAGGGTATCCATTGCTATTGACGTGTACTCAGGCCTAGCTACTATCAGTGGCTTTCTGATTGGTTCTCTCAGTCCATGCACAAAGGCCTGTGCCAACATCCGTCTGTGTGTCTGATCATGGGTAATGAGGCCCAAATCTTGAAACACTTGCATTACTCTGTCATGGAACTTCTCCACAGACTCTGTCTTGTCTTGACTCGTGACATGTAGGCTGAGAGTTTGTCCTGTCAGTCTGCTTTTGGCCCATTCTCTGAGTTGCTCAATTAGCTTTGGTCCTGTCTCCCAGGCATACGCATCTAACTCTGTTGGAAGCTTGAAGTGTTCTCTCATAATTGGCCAGAATGCATCACCTGCTTTTATTTCCATTACGGTCCAGAGATCAGTCCAGGCTGCTGCATACGTTCGCTGGATCTGCTGCATTTTTTGGCAAAATGGCATGGGGTGTATCCCTGGGTCTGGCAGCATACTGATCACCTGGCTTGGGATGAAGGGCTCATAGGATGGTGCCTCTATCTGTCCCTGCTCTATTGGTGCTTGTGTGTTTTCTTCCCTAGTATTGGGCAGCATGTGTGACGTTGCATCTTCATCTTCATCAGATAAGAAGTGACATGGTGTACTTGGTGCATACACTGGGTGAGATTTGGGCTTTAAAGTTGTCTTGCTGCATGGGGATTTCCCACTTCCTTGCTGAGGCTGGATCAGTGTCATGGTTCCATGCTAGCAGCCCTACTTGGCACTGAGGTTCCTCATTTGTCTCTGTAGCTATACCACCCCCCCTGTGAAGCCCTAAGCTGTGGACTGTTGTGTCTGGGGGCTACATGTAGCGTTTTGTGTAGGGAGATTTGCACTTTCTTCTCCTGATATAATGACTGGCAATGTTTGTACTGTGCTTGGGATAGACAAGGTGCCCTGTGCTGGAAACACTGAATACAGGGACACCACATTGCTTGGATTGGGCGTTGACCCAGTTGATGACGAAGTAGAAAAAAAAAAAAGGAAGAGAAGGGAGGTGTGAGGGAGGAGTGAGAGAAAGAGGAGGGGAGGGAGAGAAGAGTGAAAGGGGGAAAAGAGAGAAAGATGGAGGAGAGAGAGAGAGAAAGATGGAGGGGGAGAAGTAGAAGAAGATGAAGAAGAAGATTTGAGAGTTGGAGAGGAAGAGATAGAAGAAGAGGAAGATGAATAAAATGGATGTGTCAGAGATGTGATGGAGGGAAAAGAAGGAATGAGAGGGATGGCAGCGAGGAAAGAGGAGAAAAGTCTGAAGAAGAAAGAGAAAGGGACTGAGAGAAGAAAAAGGAGAGGGTGTCCCCCCTGTGACTCTTGAGAGGGGATGGTTGAAACAAAAATGCCTTCTCCCTGTGGAGAGAGGCGGGGAGCGTTTTTCCCTGTACAAGGCTCCTTACTCAATGAGAGCAGCCTACACCTGTCCCGTGTCTCCACATGATGGACATGTGATGTGTGTGACTCTGAATTCTGCTCTTGTGACATGTCAGTGATCTTTTTCTCACAGATGATTTAACACCTTTTCAAACTTATTCACATTAAAAAAAAAAAAAAAAAAATCATTTCCTGGTCCGTTCAAATTAACTTGCTGTATCTGTTTGTTCTCGCCGAATGCCCGACGGGAGGGGCTACTCAGACCACTGCGTAGTTTGTGTCTGCTCTCTCCCTCAGCCTGTAATTCTCCTTATCTATGTGACCTTGTTCTAAAGCAAGCTTGTAGAAAAAAAAAATGGCTGGGGAAATAAAGCTCTAAAATAAATTGCTTAGAGAAAAAAATCTCTCCAAAATCATTTAAAAATGTACTTAAAAGAAAAATTTTAAAAACAAAAGTTAGATTTAGTAAAAAAAAAAACTCTAGAAAAAGAAACAAAAAAAAAATTCACCAAAAAGGGGAGAAAAGAAAAACCGTATTAATCATAAAACTCTGAAAAACAACCCTTGTTACTAAAACAGCTAATTAAAAATCTCTGGAATGTCAGCTGGCTGCTTCCCCCCTCCCTTCCTTATATCTCTGCTTGCTGTCTCTATAGCCACTGAAATCACATATCAAAAAAAAAAATAAATAAAAATTATTCCTCAGAATAGCAAAAAATGAATATAGTTCAGTCTGAATGCCTGATAGTTCTCACGTTAAAACCTGTAGCCAAAAAACTAGCTTAAAAAAATAAAAATCAAAGCCAAGAAACAGAATGCCTGATAACGTGATTAGCAGAGGAGGGGGGGTCAAAGGGGTTTTCTCGCTGCTGCAGCCAGCACACTGCTCTGAATGAGTTACTGACAGAGCGCACGGAGATGTGATTTAAAGCGACAGTACCTGATACAGACAGTGAGACAGACACCCGGGAGAATACGAATCCCTCTTTTGATGATCTGTGACACATACAAGCTGCTCTGGTAACTGATAACTCACCAATTGCACTGAGCGCGGTGAGGCTCAAGGTTCTATCGCTCTGTACGTACGCCCTGGCTGGTGCGCCGGTCACAGTAATCTGCAATAGCCTTCATCAAAATTCTCACTATCCACGTCTGATTTGACTGGGATGGCCTCCCGGTGCGTGGACAATTATTGTGAGAACTTATCCAAACAAAGCTCCTGCCCTTCACGTCTGATTTGACTGGGATGGCCTCCCAGTGCGTGAAAGTTTACTGCAGAAACTTAACCGAACAAAGCCCTCGCTTCCACAACTGGATTTTTTGGGATAACCTCCCTCCAATGTGTGAAGAATATCTGCGTGGACTTATCCAAAACAAAGCTCCCGCCCTTCACGTCTGATTTGACTGGGATGGCCTCCCGGTGCGTGAAAGTTTACTGCGGGAACTTATGCAGCAATTTGTCTTTTGCTATACAGCCCCAGAGATCAGCAAGCAAAAACACAGTCACCGTTCCAACTTTCTCCCGGTTCACATAAAACATGAAACATATACAGCACAGCAGCAACCAACTCGGCTTATATCCCAGGGCTTTTGGATAAGGGTATGGACTTTTTACACAACCTGGGAATGCGGTGATGACCACGTCCGACCGGCTGGAAGTGTAGGCTAGGACTAGGCACAGGGAACATTCAGGTAAGATGACAAAGTTTTCTTACCTTACTGATGGAGCTGCAGTCTCCGTCCCGTGTGCCAAGGCCAGGGCCAACACCCCCGTCTCTCCGGTCGGCCGGGTCCTCGTGCGTTTCGTCCAATGCCCCGAGTGCAGGCACCAACTGATATGGAAATTTAATTAGGATAAAAATATCCTGTGTTTGCTGCTTGCCATGTCCAAATCTCTATATAATGTCTTTTTGAGCGCTCAGAACGAAATGAGGACTGTCCACACGAAAGTGTCAGTATAACAGTTCGTCAAAGACATACATTTATTATTCATTCAAGGTTTTATACGTTTACAAAAAGGGGCTGGTTAGTCAATTAACATACAATTAAAAGCTGCTAGATTATTGGCTGTTCTAGTGTAAATATGATAATTATGATAATCATGATTAAAAGAGCTGAAGTTGCAGAATTATTGTTTATATTCTCTTGACCTAGTTGTCTTGCATAACTATAATGTAAACAACAGATATCTAATAGGACTTTTTGTACTTCATGCATTTGTTCCTTTATGAAGGCCAGATTTCTTTAAAACGACTGATTATAGCTGGCCTAGAAATATGTGAGCACAAGGTTTTTTTTAGCAAGTGAGATCTATCTAACTGTGAATTGTGAATACATATATGTGAATATACTTTGAATATATGGAATACATATATATTTCCATGACAATGTGTTCGGCATAGTGAGACTGATAGTACCCATAGTTTGTGTCCATGGGCTCAGTCAGGTGGGGGCAATCAGCTCTCACATGTCCTGGTTCTTGGCACAGCCAACAGATTATGGGGCCCGTTTCGTCCCCAGACGTGTCCTGGGCGGCCTTCCGAGTCTCTGCTCGCCGAACGGCGGGTGAAGGTTTGGGGAATTTACTCATTACCTTCCGGGTAGTCTCTCCCTGTATCTCCTTGGTAGCCCCATATCTTTCAATGAGGTCTACCATTTGGAGACCATCAGTAGGGGCTGCCTGTCCAACCCATGTTTGAAGGGTGTGGGGCAAAGTTCTCCAGAATTTATCAGTCACTATACGATCCAGCATAGCGCGGGGTGACAACACTTCATGCTGCAACCACTTTTCTATCAGGTGTATCAAGTCATAATACTGGGACCGAGCTGGCTCGGAAGGGGAAAACTTCCACTGGTGTACCCGCTGAGCCCGGACTAACACATTTACCCCAAGACGTGCGAGTATCTCACCCTTGACGATCTCGTAGTCCCTCTGGTGCTCGGGGGGTAGGTCTCTATAGGCTTTCACGGGTCCTGGAGCCAAAAACGGAGCCACGATCTCGGCCCACTGGTCCCGGGGTAGTCTCTCCCTCTCAGCCACGCCTTCAAACATCTCCAGGTACACCTCGACGTCATCTGACTTTTCCATTTTCGGAATCGCTGTGCGTACCACTTTCCGGACATCCTGACGTCCCGGGGCAGCTCCTGCTGTCTGCAGCGCTGTGATGTGCTGCATCAGTAGACTGTTGGTTTCCTGTTGCCGCTCCATAGCCTGCTGCTGTATAGCCTGCTGCTGCTGCATAGCCTGCTGCTGCTGCATAGCCTGCTGCTGCTGCTGTATAGCCAGCTGCTGCTGTCACATGGCCTCCACAAGCATTTTTACTGTGCTCTCCATCTCCGGACAGTTATCCACCGGGTTTTGCGTCACTTTCTTCACCCAGGACATTTACTGTCATGCAGAGAAAAAAAACATCCACAAAAAAAAACAGCCTGACCTCACTGCGTATGCCCGCATTCAAGCCACCAATTGTAGGGATCAGCTCTGGTAGGCAGGGGCCGGGCCGCAGTAATGAGGTAAACACACAGGCTTTTAGTTCAAAGTTCAGTGGTTTTAATAACGGGTTCAACAAAAAGTCCAGATAACAAAATCAAAGCAGAACATAAATCACTCCAGTTTGGAGAACCACTGGTCCTCAGACTCACCCTTGCTTGGGACGGGCTTAACTAAGCGGCTGCAGGACAGCAGAGACCGCCAGGTGCCATTCCGGGTGGTCTGGTACTCGCTTCCTGGTGCACACTGCCACACTGTAACAAAAACAAGCTTCCAGGCTGACTCCAGCCAAACTCTTTCTTTCCACACCCACCAACTACACCAGCTCCTTGTTTTATAGGCCTAGTCCACACCCTCAGGTGAGGTACACATCAGCTGACCTGATCATGTGACTATGACTCATCACAGGTCCTTGGGATCAGGGAAAATCCTGACCAAACTCCAGTCTGCTAGGAGAAATATATCTTCCATCCATCAAGACCCCCTTTGGTGTACCACAGTATATATATATGAGGTGTAAAATTGTTGAAAAAAATTGCGTGGGCTCCCGCCCTATTTTCTCAACCAGACAGACAAAGCCAGCGGGTGGGGGCAGATAATAATAGCCCAGAGAGGGACCATTATTTTTGGCCCCCCTCTGGCTACTAACATCTGTCCCCAGACACCCAGAAAAGACAAATCTATAATTAGATTCGCCCTTTCTGGCACTTTGCCCGTCTATTCCCATTGCCCTGTAGTGGTGGCGAATGGGTTAATAATTGGTTAAAGCCACCTTGCTATTGAAAGGTGAGTTTAAGCCAGGTTAATAATTGAGAGCTGTCTATTAGACAACTATCAATTATTAATCCTATTGTATGAAGTAAAAATAAAACACACACACTTTAATTTAAAATCATTTTAATGAAATAAACACACAGTTTTTGACAATATTTTATTTTACTGCCATTCCTTGCGAAACCCTTGTTCACCTGTAATAAAAATAAAATAATAAAGCAACATTATTCTTACCTATCCATTGTTCAGTCAGGTCCCTCGATGTAATCCTTCTGAAAGGGTTAATGTTTACTGCAGGGACCGCAGCTAATGCTGCCAGCCTCACAGTAAACCCCTGACTGAATCATCTCCTCTCCTGGCTGACAGGAGAGGAAGTGGTTAGCATAATTGATTGCTTTCCACTTTCACTTCAGGTCAGCCAGGACACCCACAGCATCAGTGACATCAGAGGGAATCCCGGCTGACCTGAAGTGAACTGATTAAAAAAATAGGGGATCCCCTCTAAAAAAAATGGCGTGGGGTCCCCCCTATTTTTGTTAACCAGCCTGATAAAGCAGACTACTGAGGCCTGGTTTTTCAGGCTGGTAAGGATCCAATATCCATGGACCTTGCAAGCCTGATAATACCAGGCCACAGCAGTCTGCTTAGTTTGGCTGGTTAACAAAAATAGGGGATCCCCTCGAAAAAAAATGCATGGGGTCCCCCCTATTTTTGTTAACCAGCCAGATGAAGCAGACTGCTGAGGCCTGGTTTTTCAGGCTGGTAAGGATCCAATATCCATGGACCTTGCAAGCCTGATAATACCAGGCCACAGCAGTCTGCTTAGTTTGGCTGGTTAACAAAAATAGGGGATCCCCTCAAAAAAAAATGGCGTGGGGATCCCCCTATTTTTGTTAACCAGCCAAGTAAAATGCAGACTGCTGCGGCCTGGTATTAAAAGACTGTCAAGGCCCATAGATTTTGGCCCTCAACAGCCTAAAAATACCAGGCTGCAGCAGCCCCACAAATGGCGCATCCAAAGATGCGCCAATTGTGGCACTTTACCCGGCTCTTCCCACTTGCCCTGTAGTGGTGGCAAGCGGGGTAATAAGGGGTTAATGTCACCTTTGATTCATCGGTGACAATAAGCCCGGTTAATAATGGAGAGGCGTCAATAAGACACCGATCCATTATTAATCATAGTTTGTAAATTTAAAAAAAAAAACACAGCAAGAAAAAAGTCTTTTAATGAAATAAAATACCACAAAGTTTTCATTATTTTTATTTCACTCTCATTCCTGCGACGCCATCGATCTCCTGTAAAAAAACAAAAATATTAAACCAACACAAATACTCCCTGTCCGACGCAGTCCAAAATCACGAGTGTCCCACGACGAGTCCAGCTCTGCTACATCTGGATGACAGGCTGAGCCTGACATCCACATAGAGCAGAGCTGCTTACCTGAGCTGCGTGACGTAATCCGGACTGGTTTACGGCCAGCTGTACTGAGAGTACAGCTGTCCGAGATTACCAGTACCCGGCAGTCACTGCAGTTATCGCGAGATTCTGCACGTGACCGCCAGGGACAGGGTAATGGCGGCCATCCAGGAGGACGTGACCATCAGGGAAGGGGATCTTCTGCCAGGTAAGTGCGTGCTCTGCTGAGTCCTGACACCTGACAGACCTGACCGACACTGACAGTGACAGTTTCGGGGAGTTCCTGTGTCACGTACTTCTTTCTGTGACAGGAACTCCCATAGACTTTCTCGGAAATCTCCGATTCCAGTATCCGATATGACAAAAATATCGGAACTCAGAATCGGAATTCCGATACAGCAAATATTGCCCGATACCTGATATTTACAGTATCGGAATGCTCAACACTAATAATGGGCCCCATTTTTATAATGCTCCAGTGTATAGTGGGCCCTATCTATGATGCTCAAGTGTATGCTGGGCGCCATATATAATTCTCCAGTGTATAATGCTCCCCATATATTGCTCCAAACATTAAAAAAAATGAAATACCTCTCCTCGCTGGGCACTGCTCTACTCTGGACTCCTCAGCGTCGCCATCTTCCAGCTCTCTGCACTTGGACTGTTCAGGCAAAGGGCGTACAGATGTGACATCATCGCGCTCTCTGACCTGAATGTCACTGTCAGGAAAAGCGGAAGACGTCACAGCGGTGGAGCAGGGAGAGGTAAGTATTGCAAGTGCAGGGGCCCTGAGCAAGCAGGGGGGACCCACTTGTGGGCGCCAGGACTGGCACAGGGCCCATCATAGTATGCGGTGTCTCTGACGGCGAGCGGGCCATAACAGCACCAACAATTTGGCCTCTTTGAAAATCTGAGATGTCTGCCATTGGTATCAGGTTCTCATCAATGTTCTTACAATTATACAAAACAAACAGTTAATTTACATACACATATCACATAACACAACTAATCAACTACAAAACATTACCATATGTCACGATTTGCATGTTTATAACAGAAGCGTACAGCTGTTTATATTTCCGGAGTAACACTGACGCTTACAGGCTCAGTATGGATTACACCAGAATATAAAAAGCAGAAAAAGCGTGATGTATCAGAAGATACCAGGTGTATACATTGTAGGGGTAATTGTAAATCTCTGTATATATTTCCAGAGTCAGACACAGACGCTCACAGGCTCAATATGGATTACACCAGAATATAAAAAGCAGAAAAAGGGTACTGTATCACAAGCATACAGCTGTATACAGTTTAGGGGTAATTGTAAATCTCCGTATATATTTCCGGAGTCACACACAGGTAGTCAGCATGTATTTGTCCGTGATACCAGCCGGTACACGGTAGTGTGTGAGGAGTGTACAGCTCTATACGGTGTGGGAAAAAATGAACGCTCGGTAACTGTGCAGAAAAAAAGAATAAAAGTATTTGTGCTGTGTAAAAAGCAGTCTGCACCGCATTGTACACACAGCAATACAGCTAGCAGGCAGCCTATTAACCATCGCTGCTGCTCACAAGAAAATCCTCCCCTGTCACTGGCAGGCAGCCTAATAACCAGCTCTGCTGCACACAAGAAAATCCTCCCTGTCACTGCATACTAACTGTACAGCACAATTGCTATCAGCACAAGCACAGAATAACTTTTCTTTCCTGCCTAAAGGCCCCGTCACACATAACGAGATCGCTAGCGAGATCGTTGATACGTCACGGGTTTTGTGACGCAATAACGATTTCGCTAGCGACCTCGTTACGTCTGACAGGTAGCAACGATCAGGCCCCTGCTGTGAGATCGCTGATCGTTACAAAGCTTCCTGGACCATTTCTGGGTCGTTGCGCTCCCCCTGGGCAGTGTGCATCACTGTATTTGACACCTAATCAACGACCTCGTTAGCGATTCAGAACTGAGACACATAGGCGTGCATAAATTGGACTTTTCCGTGCCCCTCGTCCCCGATTGGTGGTCGCTACAGCGTTCTCATTTCCGCCGTGCACAAAGAGAGCAACAGAATAGCGATTCCATCCTTTGTTTCTGACCTCAAACTGGATTGCAGATCATAGCAGAATTCTCCGGGCTGTTGATATCCATTCATTCGACTAGTCCTGAATTTGCGGATCGTTGTAGCGTTCTCCGGCTGCCATTGTAGCGTTCTTCGACTGTGACTCTACTTTGAAGAAATCAGACATCTTTAGCGAGGTAGATATTGTTTGGGGTCTCAAATGAGTTTCCATTTTTAATTCATTTATAGGACATCTACCAATTATCTGCTATCATTGCTCTTCAGGGAGGGAGGGCTTGGCTTCTATCTATATATATATGCTTTTGCATGGGCAGATATTTTAGGGGTCTCGTGCACACACACCCACACAGCACGTTTTCTGACACGCTGTCCTGGCCAACCGGTTCAGAGTTTTTCTGTCACGCACACTAATGGAATGGAACACGGTTTTCCATGATATTTTGCATGTACAGTTTACAGTCATGGCGAAAAGTTTTGAGAATGACACAAATATTATATTTTCACATGATCTGCTGCCCTCTGGTTTTTATGTGTGTTTGACAGATGTTTTTATCACAGACAGCAATATAATAATTGCAAACATATGAGTAACAAAAGCTTATATTGACAGTTAGAATGAGTTAATGCAGCAAGTCAATATTTGCAGTGTTGACCCTTCTTCTTCAGGACCTCTGCAATTCTCCCTGGCATGCTCTCAATCAACTTCTGGACCAAATCCTGACTGATAGCAGTCCATTCTTGCACAATCAATGCTTTCATTTTGTCAGAATTTTTAGGTTTTTGTTTGTCCACCCATCTCTTGATGATTGACCACAAGTTCTCAATGGGATTAAGATCTGGGGAGTTTCCAGGCCATGGACCCAAAATCTCTATGTTTTGTTCCCTGAGCCATTTAGTTATCACCTTTGCTTTATGGCAAGGTGCTCCATCATGCTGGAAAAGGCATTGTTGATCGCCAAACTGCTCTTGGAGGGTTGGGAGAAGTTGCTCTTGGAGGACATTCTGGTACCATTCTTTATTCATGGCTGTGTTTTTAGGCAAGACTGTGAGAGAGC
Source organism: Oophaga sylvatica (assembly GCA_033576555.1). NCBI lineage: Eukaryota > Metazoa > Chordata > Amphibia > Anura > Dendrobatidae > Oophaga > Oophaga sylvatica. Next base: position 158,862,675 of record JARQOD010000009.1, read on the forward strand.
CGATTCCCTTGGCTGAGAAGCAACCCCACACATGAATGGTTTCAGGATGCTTAACAGTTAGCATGAGACAAGACTGGTGGTAGCGCTCACCTTGTCTTCTCCGAATGAGGCGTTTTCCTGATGTCCCAAACAATCGAAAAGGGGATTCATCAGAGAAAATAACTTTACCCCAGTCCTCAGCAGTCCACTGCCTGTACCTTTTGCAGAATATCAGTCTGTCCATGATGTTTTTTCTGGAGAGAAGTGGCTTCTTTGCTGCCCTCCTTGAGACCAGGCCTTGCTCCAAGAGTCTCCGCCTCACAGTGCGTGCAGATACACTCACACCTGCCTGCTGTCATTCCTGAGCAAGCTCTGCACTGCTGGTAGCCCGATCTCGCAGCTGAAACACTTTTAAGAGACGGTCCTGGCGCTTGCTGGTCTTTCTTGGGCGCCCTGAAGCCTTTTTGGCAACAATGGAACCTCTCTCCTTGAAGTTCTTGATGATGCGATAGATTGTTGACTGAGGTGCAATCTTTCTAGCTGCGATACTCTTCCCTGTTAGGCCATTTTTGTGCATTGCAATGATGACTGCACGTGTTTCTTTAGAGATAACCATGGTTAACAGAAGAGAAACAATGTTGCCAAGCACCAGCCTCCTTTTAAAGTGTCCAGTGGTGTCATTCTTACTGAATAATGACAGATTGATCTCCAGCCATGTCCTCATCAACACCCACACCTGTGTTAATAGAGCAATCACTGAAAAGAGGTTAGCTGGTCCTTTTAAACAGGGCTACAATGATGTTGAAATGTGTTTTGGGGAATAAAGTTCATTTTCTAGTCAAATATTGACTTTGCAAGTAATTGCTGTTAAGCTGATCACTCTTTATAACATTCTGGAGTATATGCAAATTGCCATTAGAAAAAGTGAAGCAGTAGACTTTGTAAAAATTAATATTTGTGTCATTCTCAAAACTTTTGGCCATGACTGTAGATACTTGAGTTATTGTTTTGTTGAAAGTGTTCTGTGTTCTCATCTTTTCATTTTATGTTTGCAGTTTGCACATCATGAACGACGGGCAGTGTGCTATTGTGGTTGCTGCATTGCTGGTTGAGGAAGCTCGGCGTCAAGATGAGGCACGGAAGCTAGAGAGGCGTTCCAAACGAAAGCATCGCATGTGGACCAGAGAGTGGCTGCAGAAGAGGTCTGAATTGTCCCACATGCAACTTGTAATAGAGCTTCAGGAGAAAGAATCCTCATGATTTCCGCAACTATCTGAGGATGTCAGAGGAAACATTTAAAGTGTTACTGGAAAGAGTTATGCCACGTATTCAACGGAGGGATACAGCGATGCGTGCTGCCATTCCGGAAGATGAAAGATTGGCTGTCATGCTGCGATTCCTGGCCACCGGACACTCACTCCAAGACTTGCATTTTTCTGCAGCTATTTCAAGGCCCATGCTCAGCATTCTAATTCCGGAGACATGTAATGCGATTTTCCACAGTCTACGTAGTTACATACAGTTTCCCAACACGGAGGAGGAATGGAAAAAGATTGCCTCTGATTTTGAGCAGCTGTGGCAGTTCCCTAACTGTGGTGGGTAGTGTTGAGCATTCCGATACCTTAAGTATCGGGTATCGGCCGATAGTCGCGGTATTGGAATTCCGATACTGAGTTCCGATACTTTTGCCATACCGTATACCGGAATCGGAAGTTCCCATAATGCTATGAGAGGCAGTGTCATTTTATTCAGCCAATGAGGAATCCTAAGAAGTGTGGGCACAGACTGTAATGCTGCGGTCATGTTAACTAATGGCATGGCTGTGATTGGCTGCTGAAATGATGTCAGAATGCACTATAAAAGGCGCCGCTGCCATTTTGGTTTCACTCTGCTGTGAATTCAGTTAGGGACAGAACGCTGCTCTTCTTACTCTGAGGGACAGTTAGAGATTGCGATTTTGTGAATTGTTCTGTAGGCAGGCTATTTTACAAACCGCTATGTAAAGCTTCCTTTTGCCTTGCAGTGCTGTTTTCACAGCTCTCTGCAAGGTTTGTGTGAGAGTGCAGGTGACGCTGCAGTTTGGTCTGCATCCACCACTGGTTGTAGTCAGCTGCACGTGTCACTGCCTCATTCTTTTTTTTTTTTTTTTTTGTAATTGGTGCTGCTCCATTCAATTTCAATTAACTCTCATCTATTAGTGTGACGCTCTTCCATCCATATCCAATACACTGGTTGCAAACACTATAGACGTACATAGCGGAGCCTTTCAGAGCTAGTGAACAGTTGTGTGCAGTGTTCACGGCTGTCTGTGAGGTCTCTTTGTGAGTGCAGCTCACGCTGAAGTTAGTTCTGCATCCACTGCTGGTTGTAGTCTGCTAAGCGTGTGTCACTGCCTCATCCTTTGATTTTTTTTGTAATTGGTGCTGCTCCATTCAATTTCAATTAATTCTCATCTATTAGGGTGACGCGCTTCCATCTGTATCCAATACATTGGTTGCAAACACTATAGAAGTACATAGCGGAGCCTTTCAGAGCTAGTGAACAGTTGTGGGAAGTGTTCACGGCTGTCTGTGAGGTCTCTTTGTGAGTGCAGCTCACGCTGAAGTTAGTTCTGCATCCACTGCTGGTTGTAGTCTGCTAAGCGTGTGTCACTGCCTCATCCTTTGATTGTTTTTGTAATTGGTGCTGCTCCATTCAATTTCAATTAACGCTCATCTATTAGTGTGACGCGCTTCCATCCGTATCCAATACATTGGTTGCAAACACTAGAAAGGAGTAGATAGAGGAGCCTTTCGGCTGGTTTGCGGCCTGCAGGACCAGACAGATTAGTATTACCCTATTTTTTGTAGCCTTATCTATTGCATTCTAGTTTCCTGCATTGTAATAGCTACATAAAGTTTGTGAGTGATACTATCGATTGTACATCTTTTGTCTCAATCACAACCTTTGTTTTTTTGGTGAAAAACACATAAAAGTTAATAAAGTTCACCAAACACTACACTTGACACTTGCTTGGCCACATTAGCTGATATTAAAGTGTAGTCCACACTTAATAAACTTAGTGTTTCTTATACCTGTTAGCAGCTGTTCAGGAATAAGTATACTAAGGCCTTAGTACTTTTCTGCCTATCTTTATCAATCTACCAAAATGAAGAAGGCAGGGAGTAAGGCACGTGGTCGTGGGCGTGGAGTTTCAGCAGGGAGAGGACGTGGGGATTCTGTGCCTGCTGCGGCCACCAGTGACACAGCATCCACCAGTTTTCCCCGTGAGCAGTCCTTTATGCGCAGTTTTGTAGGAGCTCGGGGTACCCCCCTGCTGCAGGAAGAACAAATTGAAGCCGTTGTCGGATGGATGTCAGCTAATGCATCGACTTCAATTGCTTCCACCTCCTCTCAGGACCAGAGCACTGAAGAGCAACCATCTGTCTCTTCACCACCTGCCAAATTGCCCAGGCAGTCAGAGAGTTCTGTACAGGAGCCAGCTCAGTCTCTACTACTGTTCTCTGAATCTGTTGGCTTGGAAAGAGGGGGCCAGCCAAGCAGCATTCTAGAATGTGAAGAAGAGGGAGTATGCAGTGATGCGCAACTGCTTTGTCTCTCTGAATCTGAAGAGGCGGGTGAGCCAGTGCCGATGGTCAGCACACCGCAGAACGCATCTGATCATGATGAGACTCAGGTGCCAGTTTCTGTTGCGCATGGTGCTGGCCAGACGACTAAACAGAAGCAGGTGTTTGAAGAGGGTAGTGGAGATGATGAGGTCCTTGACCCATCATGGCGTGAGGAACAGGAAGGTGGTGGGAGCAGCTCTGAGGAAGAGATTCCCCCAACGGTCCAAACAGGAGGGAGAGGTAGGGTGCAGACTCGGTTGCCTGTAGCCTCCACTTTGGCACCCGTTCGGAGCAGTTCTCTTCCAAAAGCCAAAACGGGCGCTCCCAGGACTTGCAGTGCGTGGTCCTTTTTTGACACAGTTGTAGATGACATTTGCTATGTCAAATGCAAGCTGTGTAATCAAAAAGTCAAAAGAGGTAAAAGTGTCAGCAACCTCAATACCACTAATATGTGGAAACATGTGCGGACCAAGCATGTGGTGGAGTTACAAAGACATACTGGAGACGTAGGCCAACCTACAGCACCACCTACATCTTCAGCTTGTGTTGGAGCCTCTTCCTCCAGCTCACACACAGCTGTTTTGGCTTCCTCACAGGATCGCCATGGAAGAACCTCTGTCACTGGTGTACAGAGACCCAGTGTAAATCCACCCACAGCACCAAGTTCCCTGTCATCCTCGCACTCCCAGGCCACTGTACAGCAATCGGTAGCTCAGGCATGGGAGAAAAGGCGGCCATACTCGGCAAACCATCCCCGAGCACAGGCTCTGAATGCTGGCATTGCAAAACTCCTGTCCCTTGAAATGCTGTCATTCAGGCTGGTGGAGACTGACACATTCCGTAACTTCATGGCATTGGCAGTCCCACAATACAACATGCCCAGCCGCTTTTATTTCAGCAGGCAAGCCATCCCTGCCCTGCAAAAGCATGTGGAGGGAAAAATTAAACATGCGCTACTAAACGCCGTCAGTAGCAAGGTCCACCTGACCACCGATGCGTGGACCAGTATCCATGGACAGGGAAGATACCTTTCCCTCACTACCCATTGGGTCAATGTTGTGGAGCCGGGTACAGATCTTGAGAGTGGCGCTGTACGTGTTCTGCCAACTCCAAGGATTGCAGAAATCCAGTCTGTACACATTGACTCCTCCTCCTACTCCAGTTCCTCAGAATCATCGCTGCAGGAGCCGTCACGGTCTACCTCCACATTGACCCGTAAACGCTTACCTGTTACGACCGATATGAGCACAGCTGTGGCCAAACGTCAACAGGCCGTCCTGAAATTAATTTCAATGGGGAATCAAAGCCACACAGCGCAGGAGCTCTGGAATGCCATAAAGCAGGAGAGCGACGTGTGGTTTGTGCGAGCGAATCTCCATCCAGGCTTGGTAGTGTTTGACAATGGCCGAAATCTGGTGGCAGCTCTGGGCCTAGGCAACCTCACTCACATACCATGTCTGGCACATGTGCTCAACTTGGTCGTGCAGAGTTTTTTGAGGGACTATCCGGATCTTGATGCACTGCTGCACAAGGTCCGCCTAGAGTGCGCTCACTTGCGGCGTTCCAGCATGGCCAGATCGCGCATTGCAGCTCTGCAACGCCGATTCCGCCTTCCTGAACATCGCATCATATGTGACCTACCCACCAGGTGGAATTCCACGTTACATATGTTGGAGCGGTTGTGTGAGCAGCAGGCAGCAGTAATGGAGTACCAGCTGCATCAGGCGCAATCAACTCGCAATTTGCGCCGTTCACACTTCACCACCACTGAGTGGGCCTCTATGACGTACATCTGCCACGTTTTGCGTGCGTTTGATGACTCAACGCGGATGGCGGGTGCAGATGATGCACTAGTCAGCATGACTGTCCCACTTATCTGCCTGCTTCAAAAAACACTGCAAGCACTAAGGGATGAGGTTTTGGAAGAGGTGGAGGCTGAGGAGTCACAAATTCCATCACCTTCTGGACAGTCTGAACAACGTGGTTCCTGTTGTGAATGGGTTTGAGATGAGTTCTGAGCAGAGGCTCCCTCTGGTGGTTACAAGCGGTGCTAGTGAAGATTGTGAGGACTGGGAATCAGGTGTTACTGACTGGTCTTATATAAGGGAGTCATTTTCCCATCAGGGTTGCCGGTGATCAATTGTTCTGGTCTGAATCCTTCATTCCAGTTTCCCTTGTAGCCTGCTGTGTCGTGTCTGCATCTCCTGCTAACAGATAAGACTTTGTCTTCTTTTGTGTTTTTGCTATATTTTTGCATTTTGTACTGCACTTCTTTGGGGGCCTTCAGGGTCCCCTCTGGGGGCTTCTGCCCTCTCAGTTTAGTTCAGCCACTGAGTTTTTGTTCTTTTGCTTTTTCCAGTTTTTTCAGTGGCTGCTGTTTTGATTTTGTTACACCAGAGAACTAATTTAGGTGGTAGAGGTCGTGTGATCTCAGGTTATTTTGAAATTAGTAGAGTTGGTGCTTTTCAGGGTTTTCTGGGATTGCAGTAAGTACCCTTCCTATCCTTTTCTATTTAGATAGTTTGGGCCCCAGCGTTTGCTCATACTATTTTCTTTCTGTGTCAGTATTTCCTCTTGTCTAACCGCCATTACATGTTTGGGGGCTTTCTATTATCTTTGGGGTTCTGCTCCGGGGCAGATAGCTTTCCTGTTTCTGTCTTTAGGTGTAGTTAGTTTCTCAGGCTGTGACGAGGCGTCTAGGACCAACGTAGGAACGCTCCACGGCTGCCTCTAGTTGTGGTGGTTAGTCAGGGTACTGCAATCTCATAGATTCCAACTGCTCTGGTGTATTGCCTTTTTGCCTGCTCTCCTCAGCTACCGAAACATAACAGTATCACCGGCCTAAAAAATTGAAAATTGTATGGTACTCACAGAAGTGAAAAATATTGTGAAAGAAAAAAGGTTGTCAGAGTTGTCAGAGATATTTTTCTGTTTGTTGCATTTTTTTTTTTCCCTCTGTATCTCTGGGTGCTGGGGAGGATCTTTTCTCCCAATGGAGTTTGCACGGTTGTCTGGCCGTGTGGATCAGCTTGCCACTGAGGTTCAGAGTATTGCTGCATATCTTGCTAGGTTGCCTGTTGTGGAACCTAGGATTCCCATGCCAGATTTGTTTTTGGGGGATCGAGCTAAGTTTCAGAATTTCAAAATAATTGTAAATTGTTTTTTGCCTTAAAATCTAAGTCCTCAGGAAACGCAGCGCAGCAGGTTCAAATTATCATCTCTCTCCTGCGAGGAGATCCTCAGGATTGGGCTTTTTCCCTGATACCTGGGGATCCTGTTTTGAGTGATGTTGATGCGTTTTTTCAGGCTTTGGGGTTATTGTACGATGAGCCTAATGTCACTGATGAAGCTGAAAAAACCTTGTTGGCATTAAATCAGGGGCCTTATGACGCTGAGTTATACTGTCAGAGATTCCGTAGGTGGGCAGTCCTGACCAAATGGAATGACGACGCTTTGGCGGCCCTTTTCCGGAAGGGTCTGTCAGATAATGTAAAGGATGTTATGGTGGGATTCCCTGTCCCCTCTGGTCTCAATGATTCTATGTCATTAGCGATTCAAATTGACAGACGTTTGCGTGAGTTGAGAAGTATGCGTGGAATGGTGTTGCCTTGTGAACCAGCTTCTGAACCCATGCAGTGTGATAGAGTGGTGTCTGGGGCACAGCGTCATGAGTTTCGAAAGCGCAATGGGTTATGTTTCTACTGTGGTGATGCCTCTCATGCTATTTCAGTCTGCCCTAAGCGGGGAAGACGTTTTGCACGCTCAGTTTTCTTGGGTAGTGTTCAGACTAAGTTTTTATTAACGGTCACTCTGATATGCTCTCTATCCTCATTTTCTGCTCAGGCTTTCGTTGATTCTGGAGCAGCTATTAACCTGATGGATTATGATTTTGCTAAACGTTGTGGGTTTCCCTTGATACCCCTACAGAAGTCTATTCCCCTACTGGGGATCGATTCTACCCCTTTGGCTGAGAATAAACCCCAGTTTTCTACTCAGGTGATAATGAGGGTTGAACCTGATCACCAGGAGTGCTGCAAATTTTTGGTTCTATATAATCTGCATGACATTATCGTGCTGGGTTTCCCTTGGTTACAGTCTCATAATCCTGTTTTGGATTGGAAATCTGTGTCTGTAACCAGTTGGGGCTGCCAATGTGTTAATACCAACACTCCTGTTTTTTCTGCCTCCCCCAGGCTCAGGATGTTCCTGACTTTTTGTTTGATTTTTCTGATGTGTTTAGCGAAAGTAAATCTGCATCCTTGCCTCCCCATAGGAACTATGACTGCGCTATTGAATTAGTGCCGGGTAGTAAATTCCCTAAAGGTCGCCTTTTTAACTTGTCTGTACCTGAACATGACGCTATGCGGTCTTATATCAAGGAATCATTGGAGAAGGGTCATATCAGACCATCCTCTTCACCCTTAGGTGCCGGTTTTTCTTTGTGGCCAAAAAAGATGGTTCATTAAGGCCGTGTATTGATTATCGTCTCTTGAACAATATTACTGTGAAATATCAATACCCGTTACCCTTGATTTCTGACCTGTTTTCCAGGGTGAAAAACGCTACTTGGTTTACCAAGCTTGACCTCAGGGGGGCGTATAACCTTATTCGCATTAAGCACGGGGATGAATGGAAGACGGCATTCAATACCCCTGAGGGCATTTTGAGTACCTAGTGATGCCCTTTGGGCTCACTAATGCTCCTTCCGTCTTCCAGTCCTTCATGAATGACATTTTCAGGGATTTTGTGGACAAATTTCTGATTGTTTATTTGGATGATATCTTGATTTTTTCTAATGACTGGGACTCTCATGTGAAACATGTTCGAACTGTATTCCAGATTTTGAGAGAGAATGCTCTGTATGTGAAGGGATCAAAGTGTCTTTTTGGCGTACAGAGGATCTCATTTCTGGGATTCATTTTGTCCCCATCTGTTATTGAAATGGACCCGGTCAAGGTTCAGGCCATCTGTGATTGGGTCCAACCTACTTCATTAAAGGCTCTTCAGAGATTTTTGGGTTTTGCCAATTTTTATCGTAAATTTATTGGTAATTTCTCGGTTATTGTTAAACCATTAACTGATTTGACCAGAAAGGGTTCTGATGTGGTGAATTGGCCTCCTGAGGCAGTCTCTGCATTTCAGGAACTTAAGCAGAGATTCACTTCTGCTCCTGTTCTACGGCAGCCTGATGTTTCTCTGCCATTTCAGGTGGAGGTTGATGCCTCTGAAATTGGGGCAGGTGCCGTTTTGTCCCAAAAAGATCCAGAGACCTCTAAAAGTAACCCTTGTGCTTTTTCTCTCGAAAATTTTCTCCTACTGAACGTAATTATGACGTGGGTAATCGGGAGTTGTTGGCCATGAAGTGGGCTTTTGAAGAGTGGAGACATTGGCTGGAGGGAGCCAAACATCAGGTGGTGGTCCTTACGGACCATAAGAATCTGGTCTATCTGGAATCTGCCAAGCGACTCAATCCTAGACAGGCCAGGTGGGCCTTGTTTTTCACACGTTTTAATTTTGTGGTTTCCTTTCTTCCTGGCACTAAGAATGTTAAGGCGGATGCCCTCTCGAGGAGTTTCCTTGCGGACTCTCCTGAGTTATCTGATCCTTCTGTTATTTTGAAAGAGGGTGTAGTTCTTTCCGCCATCTCGCCCAATTTGAGACTTGCTCTGGAGGGGTGTCAGGAGGATAGGCCCGAGCGCTGCCCTGTTGGAAAATTGTTTGTCCCGGACCAATGGAAAAAGAGTGTGATGTCTGAGATTCATTGTTCCGCATTGGCTGGGCATCCCGGAATTTTTGGTACCAGAGACTTGGTTAGTCGGTCCTTTTGGTGGCCTACCTTGTCTCGTGATGTCAGGGAATTTGTGCAGTCCTGCGGGACTTGCTCTCGCTCCAAGCCTTGCTCTCGCTCTAGTGGTTTGTTGATGCCATTGCCTGTGCCCAAGAGACCATGGACCCATATCTCTATGGATTTCATTTCCGATCTTCCTGTTTCTCAGAGAATGACCACCATCTGGGTAATTTGTGATAGGTTTTCCAAAATGATACATCTTGTGCCATTACCTAAGTTGCCTTCCTCCTCTGAATTGGTGCCGTTGTTCCTTCAGCACGTGGTTCGTTTACATGGCATTCCTGAGAACATTGTGTCTGACAGAGGAGTCCAGTTTGTTTCCAGATTTTGGAGGACTTTTTGTTCTAAACTGGGTGTTCAATTGTCTTTCTCCTCGGCATTTCATCCTCAGACCAATGGTCAAACTGAGAGAACAAACCAGACATTGGAGACTTATCTAAGATGCTTTGTGTCTGCTGATCAGGATGACTGGGTCTCTTTTTTGCCTTTGGCTGAGTTTGCTCTTAATAATAGGGCTAGCTCTGCCACTTTGATGTCTCCGTTTTTCTGTAATTCTGGGTTTCACCCTCGATTTTCTTCAGGACAGACGGAGGCTTCTGTCTGTCCAGGTGTTGACTCTGTTGTGGAGCGTATGCAGCAGATTTGGGACCAGGTAGTGGAGAGGTTGTCCCTCTCTCAGGAGAAGGCCCAGCGGTTTGCTAACCGGCATAGGACTGATGGTCCTCGGTTTAAAGTGGGGGACTTGGTCTGGTTGTCCTCAAAGAATATTCCTATGAGAGTAGCATCTCCTAAATTTAAGCCTAGGTTCATTGGACCTTATAAGATCATGGAGATTATTAATCCTGTTTCTTTTCGTTTGCTTCTTCCAGGGACATTTAAGATCCATAACGTGTTCCACAAGTCCTTGTTGAAGAGGTTTGTTGAGCCAGTGGTTCCTGCTGCTGTGCCTCCTGACCCTGTTTTGGTTGAGGGCAATCTGGAGTATGTGGTTGAGAAAATATTGGATTCTCGTTTTTCTAGACGGAAACTCCAGTATTTGGTTAAATGGAGAGGTTATGGTCAGGAAGACAATTCTTGGGTGTTTGCTTCGGACATCCATGCTAGGAGACTTATCCGTGCGTATCATAGAACTCATCCTGACCGACCTGGTTGCTCAAATGAGGGTTCGGTGACCCTCCTCAAGGGGGGGGTACTGTTGTGAATGGGTTTGAGATGAGTTCTGAGCAGAGGCTCCCTCTGGTGGTTACAAGCGGTGCTAGTGAAGATTGTGAGGACTGGGAATCAGGTGTTACTGACTGGTCTTATATAAGGGAGTCATTTTCCCATCAGGGTTGCCGGTGATCAATTGTTCTGGTCTGAATCCTTCATTCCAGTTTCCCTTGTAGCCTGCTGTGTCGTGTCTGCATCTCCTGCTAACAGATAAGACTTTGTCTTCTTTTGTGTTTTTGCTATATTTTTGAATTTTGTACTGCACTTCTTTGGGGGCCTTCAGGGTCCCCTCTGGGGGCTTCTGCCCTCTCAGTTTAGTTCAGCCACTGAGTTTTTGTTCTTTTGCTTTTTCCAGTTTTTTCAGTGGCTGCTGTTTTGATTATGTTACACCAGAGAACTAATTTAGGTGGTAGAGGTCGTGTGATCTCAGGTTATTTTGAAATTAGTAGAGTTGGTGCTTTTCAGGGTTTTCTGGGATTGCAGTAAGTACCCTTCCTATCCTTTTCTATTTAGATAGTTTGGGCCCCAGCGTTTGCTCATACTATTTTCTTTCTGTGTCAGTATTTCCTCTTGTCTAACCGCCATTACATGTTTGGGGGCTTTCTATTATCTTTGGGGTTCTGCTCCGGGGCAGATAGCTTTCCTGTTTCTGTCTTTAGGTGTAGTTAGTTTCTCAGGCTGTGACGAGGCGTCTAGGACCAACGTAGGAACGCTCCACGGCTGCCTCTAGTTGTGGTGGTTAGTCAGGGTACTGCAATCTCATAGATTCCAACTGCTCTGGTGTATTGCCTTTTTGCCTGCTCTCCTCAGCTACCGAAACATAACAGGTTCCTCACAAAGGCCTAGGCAGGGGACACTTTGTGAGGAGGATGAGGAGGAGTCAATGGAGGAGGAAGACATCGCTCCAGAGGAAGCAGGTTCACAATGCTCTAGTAGTCAGTATGTAGAGCGAGGGTGGGGTGATGCAGAACAGGCAGAGATGACGCCTCTTGCAGGGGACAGCGTTTCTTGGCCAGTTGGGAGTCTACAGCACATGGTTGATTTCATGATGCAGTGCCTGAGAAACGACCAGCCGCATCGCCCACATTCTCACCACGTCTGATTATTGGGTGTACACCCTCCTAGACCCTCGCTACCAGGACAACTTACAAAGCCTCATAACACCGTTGAACTGGGAACGTAAAATGCGGGAGTACCAAGACACACTGGTGCATTCCATCATGTTCTCCATTCCAGCCGAGAGCACTGCTGCTGCTCAGGGCCGGCGTCAGCACCCAGCACACCCGGGCAAGTGCCGGGGCCCTGAGCAGGCGGGGGGGCCCACTCACAGTCTGACACCCCCGCGCCCGTTAGCGGAGGAGAGCGGTGTCAGCGCCCCACTGGGCCCTCCCCCCGCTTGCTCAGGGCCCCGGCATCAGCTGGCACAATACTTACCTCTCCCGTGCCTCCGCTGCCGCAGCTCCGGGCTCCAGGGGGCGCCGGCGCTTCCTCTCACAGCCGGCCGCTGAATGACGTCATCATTCAGCGGCCGGCTGTGGCACAGAGCGCGGGGACGCCGGACAGGTAAGACGTGTGTGTGTCTCTGTGTGTATGTAGTGCGGTGCTTTGTGTGTGTATGTATGTGTGTGTGTATGTGTGTGTGTATATATGTGAGAGAGTGCTTGTGTGCTGTCTGTGTGTGATGATGGGCAGGCATTGCTGATAATGGGTAGGCATTGATGATGATGATGGGGAGAAGATGATGATAATGGGCAGGCATTGATGATAATAGGCAGGCATTGATGATGGGGAGAAGATGATGATGGGCAGGCATTGCTGATAATGGGGAGGCATTGATGATGATGGGGAAAAGATGATGATAATGGGCAGGCATTGATGATAATGGGCAGGCATTGATGATGGGGAGAAGATGATGATGGGCAGGCATTGCTGATAATGGGGAGGCATTGATGATGATGGGGAGAAGATGATGATAATGGGCAGGCATTGATGATAATAGGCAGGCATTGATGATGGGGAGAAGATGATGATGGGCAGGCATTGCTGATAATGGGGAGGCATTGATGATGATGGGGAGAAGATGATGATAATGGGCAGGCATTGATGATAATGGGCAGGCATTGATGATGGGGAGAAGATGATGATGGGCAGGCATTGCTGATAATGGGGAGGCATTGATGATGATGGGGAGAAGATGATGATAATGGGCAGGCATTGATGATAATGGGCAGGCATTGATGATGGGGAGAAGATGATGATGGAGAGGAGATGATGATGATGGGCAGGCATTGATGATAATGGGGAGGCCATGATGATGATGGGGAGGCTCAATGATGATGATGGGGAGACAATCATGATGATAATGGGGAGTCTTTCCACAGCGCCCTTTCCTGAGCCGTAACAGTGCAGAATGCAGTACAGTGCAGAGGAGAGCTCCATATTTTGTATGGAGCATTATATGGGGACCAGTATCCTGTATGGAGCATTATATGGGGACCAGTATCCTGTATGGAGCATTATATTGGGTCCAGTATTCTGTATGGAGCATTATTTTGGGTCCAGTATTCTGTATGGAGCATTATATGGGGGGTGACATCCTGCATGGGGTATTATATGGGTGATGAGGGGGAGACTGTGGTGCCCATAATATTGTATGGAGGACTGTACTGTCCAGTCTGTTCTGTGCGCTGTGAGGATTTGGCGTTTTTTGAGCTATTGTACAATTTACAATAGATATCACTCATGTAATGGAAGAAGTGAAGTATTTGGCATTGTACTGTACCTATATTAAACTGCTGTATCTGTGCATCATGAATCGTGGTCTGTGTTAAAGGGGCCCACTGAGGCTCTTTCGCCCGGGGCCCATAAAAACCTGGAGCCGGCCCTGCTGCTGCTAGTGCTTTACAAAGCAGCTCTGTGCGTCGAGGCAGTGGAGGAAGCTCTGCACCAAGAGGGAGCAGAAGCAGCGCCTCTGCACAGGGCAAGACCAGTTTGGCCCAAATGTGGCGAACTTTTGTGTCACAGCCACAAATGTCTACACCATCACAGACGGCTCCAGTCAGCAGGAGGCAACGTTTCCGTCAGATGGTGACAGACTACATGTCTTGCCCTCTCAGTGTACTCCCAGACGGCTCTTCCCCCTTCAAGTTTTGGGTCTCTAAGCTGGATACATGGCCAGAGCTTAGCCAGTATGCATTGGAGGTGCTGGCTTGCCCTGCTGCTAGTGTATTATCGGAGCGCGTCTTTAGTGCCTCAGGTGGTGTACTAACAGACCGTCGCATGCGACTATCCTCCGATAACGTTGACCGGCTTGCTTTTCTGAAAATGAACAAGGCATGGATCTCGCCTGAATTTGCCTGTCCGGTTTCCGATTAAATAACTGGTTGGCAACAGTATCCATGTCTCCTGTTCTGTTCATCTTTCTACCACCTGAACTGTACTCCCTGGGCTCCAACACTGCCAGTTGCTGCTCAGAAGTGCCGTGTGCACAGAGAAAAACACAAGCTCCTGTGTTAGTGGGGTTCAGTAACGCCAGCTGTTCCCTGCTGTGTGTCCGGCAATAAGTCTCCTGCTCCCTCCACATGCACACAACATCAGATGTCTAACTTGCTCCACATAGGGAAGAGCCGACACCCTGATTGATATGCTAAAAACCAGAAAAACGGCAGCTTTCCAACCATAAAATGATGAATTGTAGTACCAAATATGTACAAATATACATTTTAAATATAAGCGCATATATGCACATGGCGACTACAAATGCTAACAAAAAAGTCTACATATACAGTATATATAGGGGTTGAAATGAATGCATACAAGTACATTTCATAATCCATTATTGCTGCTTAAGGAACGGTATCTACACCTGTAATATACTGCAGACAATGGATGTAGGACTAGTCATCATCATCATCATGACTTATATATGTGACAGTAAAAAATACACTGATTGAGGACAACTGTAAGTTCACAACCCATATATGAAAGTTCCTGCATCTAATCCTGATAATAAGGCGCAATAATCATGCATAACCTATAAAAAGTTCATTGTGCATAGTGAAAATATCAATGTATACCTGGAAGTGCAGGTGAAACAACGCCAACGGATAGAAAAGGTTTATGCTATCTAGGTTTCACAGTGCATAGCTACTGATGGACAATGGCGATAAAATACTGTACCTCAATAAAGGCAGCGGCACCCCTCATGCTTGTTTTGATTGTAGCTTCTTCAAGAGGGGACGTGCGTGTTTGGTTGCTAATAGGTGCATGTTTAAACAGGAAATCAGTCATGATGGCGGCTTTGGAGCGGTGCTACCGCTGAAGAACGCTGTGCAACGTCACTGCAAGTCAGCGTCATATGACGGCCAGCCGCCCCCCTACCCGACGCATCAGAGCAGGAAGGCAGTGTGGGCGGAAAAAACCAGCGCGCAAGCATACATGCACTTCCCCTCTTCAACTTTCTACAAGCGAAAAGCGCATGAGTGGTGCCGCAGCCTTTATTGACGTAGAGTATTATATTGCCATTCGCCATCACTGGCTATGCACTCTGATACATAGATAGCATATACCTTTCCTATCCGTTGGCATTGTTTCACCTGCACTTGCAGGCACACATAGCAATTTTCACTATGTGCGATGCAGTTTTTATCGGTTATGCTTGATCATTGATTATTGCGCCATATTATCATGATTACATGATGGACATTTAATATATTGGGTGTCAACTAACAGTTTTCCTCAATGAGTGTATTTTTAACTGTCACATATAACTTGTAATGATGATGATGACTAGTACTACAACTGTTATGTTTAGGTAGCTGAGGAGAAAAAACAAAAACGGCAATACACCAGAGAGGCTGGAACCTATTGGACTGCAATAACCTGAACTAACCACACAACTAGAGGTAGCCGTGGAGCGTTCCTACGTTGATCCTAGACGCCTCGTCACAGCCTGAGAGATAACTACACCTAAAGGCAGAAAGATGAAAGCTATCTGCCCCGGAGCAGATCCCCAAAGAAAATAGGAAGCCCCCAAACATGTAATGGCGGTTAGACAAGAAGAAGCACGGACACAGACAGAAAATAGAATGAGCAAACGCTGGGGCCCAATCTGTCTAGACAGAAAAGTACAGGAAAGAATTCTGACTGCAATCCAACAAAAAACCCTAAAAAATACCAACTCTTCTGACTGCAAAAACACCTGAGATCACACGATCTCCGCCACCTAAATCAGATCTCTGGTGTAACAAAACCAAGCGGCAGCCACTGAAAAAACAGGAAAAAGCAAATGAACAAATAACAGTGACTACAGATAAACTGAGAGGAGCTCAGGCCCCAGAAGGGGACCCGGCTGACCTCCACAAAAGTGCAGAAAATTATGCAAAAAGCAAGCACAAAAAGAAAAGCAGAAAATATCTTATCTGAAAGCAGCAGATGAATGCAAGACTCCAGCAAACTTCCAAATGAACCAGGAACCACAATAGAGACAAGAACAATTGATCACCGGCGAACATCATGGGCGGGAACCTCCCTTATATCAGTCCAGTCAGTGATCCCAGATTGCCATTCCTCGATCTAAGGTTCAGTACTGTCTGTAACCACCAGAGGGAGCCTCTGCTCAGAAACCATCTCTAGTACATTCATAACAGTACCCCCCATTGAGGAGGGGTCACCGAACCCTCACTTGTGCAACCAGTCCGATCAAGATGAGCTCGGTGATAGGCACGGATCAGTCTCCTAGCATGGATGTCCGAAGCAAACACCCAAGAATTGTCCTCCTGACCATAACCTCTCCACTTAACCAAATACTGGAGTTTCTGTCTAGAAAAACGAGAATCCAATATTTTCTCAACCACATACTCCAGATTGCCCTCAACCAAAACAGGGTCAGGAGGCGCAGCCATAGGAACCACTGGCTCGACAAACCTCTTCAATAAGGACTTGTGGAACACGTTATGGATCTTAAATGTCCCTGGAAGAAGCAAACGGAAACAGGATTAAGAATCTCCATGATCTTATAAGGTCCAATGAACCTAGGCTTAAACTTTGGAGATGCAACCCTCATAGGGATATTTCTTGAGGACAACCAAACCAAGTCCCCCACTTTAAACCGAGGACCATCAGTCCTATGCTGGTTGGCAAACCGTTGGGCCTTCTCCTGAGAGAGAGACAACCTCTGCTGTTATGAGTGTGCTAGAGATGGTTTCTGAGCAGAGACTCCCTCTGGTGGTTACAGACAGTACGGAACATTTCAGCGAGGAATCGCAATCTGGGATCATGGACTGGTCTGATATAAGGGAGGTTCCCTCCCATGAAGGTTGCCGGTGATCAATTGTTCTTGTCTCAATCGTGGTTCCTGGTTCATTTGGAAGTTTGCTGAGTCTTGCCTGCATCTTCTGCTATCAGATAAGGTATTTTCTGCTTTTATTTTTGTGCTTGCTTTTTGCATTGTTCCCTGCACTTCTGTGAAGGTCAGCCAGGTCCCCTCTGGGGGCTTGTGCTCCTCTCAGTTTATCTGGAGCCACTGTTGTTTGTTCATTTGCTTTTTCCTGTTTTTTCAGTGCTGCGGCTTAGTTTTGTTACACCAGAGATCTGATTAGGTGGTTGAGATCGTGTGATCTCAGGTGTTTTTGCAATCAGAAGAGTTGGTATTTTTTAGGTTTTTTTTGGATTGCAGTGAGTATCCTTTCCTGTACTTTTCTGTCTAGACAGATTGGGCCCCAGCGTTTGCTCATTCTATTTTCTGTCTGTGTCCGTGCTTCTTCTTGGTTCTTCTTGTCTAACCGCCATTACAAGTTTGGGGGCTTCCTATTTTCTTTGAGGGTCTGCTCCGGGGCAGATAGCTTTCATCTTTCTGCCTTTAGCTCCACGGCTACCTCTAGTTGTGTTGTTAGTTCAGGTTACTGCAATCCAATAGGTTCCAGCCTCTCTGGTGTATTGCCATTTTTGCTTATTCTCCTCAGCTACCAAAACATAACACTCTCCACTACCTGGTCCCAAATCTGCTGCATACGCTCCACAACAGAGTTAACACCCGGACAGACAGAAGCCTCGGCCTGTCCCGAAGAAAATCGAGGGTGAAACCCAAAATTGCAGAAAAATGGAGACATTAAGGTGGCAGAGCTAGCCCTATTATTAAGAGCAAACTCAGCCAAAGGCAAAAAAGAGACCCAGTCATCTTGATCAGCAGACACAAAACATCTCAAATAAGTCTCCAAGGTCTGGTTTGTTCTCTCGGTTTGTCCATTGGTCTGAGGATGAAATGCAGAGGAGAAAGATAATTGAACACCAAGTTTAGAACAAAATGTCCTCCAAAATCTGGAAACAAACTGGACTCCTCTGTCAGACACAATGTTCTCCGGAATGCCATGTAACCGAACCACGTGCTGAAGGAACAAAGGCACCAATTTGGAGGAGGAAGGTAACTTAGGTAATGGCACAAGATGTATCATCTTGGAAAACCTATCACAGATTACCCAGATAACGGTCATTGTCTGAGAAACAGGGAGGTCGGAAGTAAAATTCATAGAGATATGGGTCCATAGCCTCTTGGGCACAGGTAATGGCATTAACAAACCACTAGAGCGAGAGCAAGGCTTGGAACGAGAGCAAGTCCCACAGGACTACACAAATTCCCTGACATCATGAGACAAAGTAGGCCACCAAAAGGACCGACTCACCAAGTCTCTGGTACCAAAAATCCCGGGATGACCAGCCAACGCGGAACAATGAATCTCAGACATCACACTCTTCTTCCACTGGTCTGGGGCAAAAATTTCCCAATAGGGCAGCACTCAGGTTTATCCTCCTGATACCCTTCCAGAGCCAGTCTCCAATTGGGCGAGATGGTGGAAAGTACTACACCCTCTTTCAAAATAACAGCAGGATCAGATAACTCAGGAGAGTCCGCAAAGAAACTCCTCGAGAGGGCATCCGCCTTAACATTCTTAGTGCCAGGAAGAAAAGAAACCACAAAATTAAAACGTGTGAAAAACAAGGCCCACCTGGCCTGTCTAGGATTAGTCCTTGGCTGATTCGAGATAACCAGGTTCTTATGGTCCTGAGGACCACCACCTGATGTTTGGCTCCTTCCAGCCAATGTCTCCACTCTTCAAAGGCCCACTTCATGGCCAATAACTCCCGATTACCCACGTCATAATTACGTTCAGTTGGAGAAAATTTTCGAGAGAAAAAGGCACAAGGGTTACTCTTAGAGGTCTCTGGATCTCTTTGGGACAAAGCGGCACCTGCCCCAATTTCAGAGGCATCAACCTCCTCCTGAAACGGTAGAGAAACATCAGGCTGCCGTAGAACAGGAGCAGAAGTGAATCTTTGCTTAAGTTCCTGAAACGCAGAAACTGCCTCAGGAGGCCAATTCACCACATCAGAACCCTTTTTGGTCAAATCAGTCAATGGTTTAACAAAACCGGAGAAATTACCAATAAATTTATGATAAAAATTGGCAAAACCTAAAAATCTCTGAAGAGCCTTTAATGAAGTAGGTTGGACCCAATCACAGATGGCCTGAACTTTGACCGGGTCCATTTCAATAACAGATGGAGACAAAATGAATCCCAAAAATGAGACCTTTTGTATGCCAAAAAGACACTTTGATCCCTTCACATATAGTGCATTCTTTCTCAAAATCTGGAACACAGTCCGAACATGTTTCACATGAGAGTCCCAGTCATTGGAAAAAAATCAATATATCATCCAAATAAACAATCAGAAATTTATCCACAAAATCCCTGAAAATATCATTCATGAAGAATTGGAAGACGGAAGGAGCATTAGTGAGCCCAAAGGGTAACACTAGGTACTCAAAATGCCCCTCTGGGGTATTAAACGCCGTCTTCCATTCATCCCCGTGCTTAATGCGAATAAGGTTATACGCCCCCCTGAGGTCAAGTTTGGTAAACCAACTAGCACTTTTCACTCTGGAAAACAGGTCAGAAATCAAGGGTAACGGATATTGATACTTCACAGTGATCTTATTCAAGAGATGATAATCAATACACGGCCTCAATGAACCATCCTTTTTGGCCACAAAGAAAAAACCGGCGCTCAAGGGTGAAGAGGATGGTCTTATATGACCCTTCTCCAATGACTCCTTGATATACGATCGCATAGCCTCGTGTTAAGGTACAGACAAGTTAAAAAGGCGACCTTTAGGAAATTTACCACCTGGCACTAATTCAATAGCGCAATCATAGCTCCTGTGAGGGGGCAAGGATGCAGATTTACTTTCACTAAATACATCCGAAAAATCAGTCAAAAAGTCAGGAACATCCTGAGACTGGGGAGAGGCAGAAAAAAAAGGAGTGTCAGTATTAACACATTGGCAGCCCCAACTGGTCACAGACACAGATTTCCAATCCAAAACAGGATTATGAGACTGTAACCAAGGGAAACCTAGCACAATAATGTCATGCAGATTATGCAGAATCAGAAATTTGCAACTCTCCTGATGATCTGGTTCAACCCTCATTATCACCTGAGTAGAAAACTGGGGTTTATTCTCTGCCAAAGGGGTAGAATCAATGCCCAGTAGGGGAATAGACTTCCGCAGGGGTATCATGGGAAACACACAACGTTTGGCAAAGTCAAAATCCATCAGGTTAATAGCTGCTCCTGAATCAACAAAAGCCTGAGCAGAAAATGTGGACAGGGAGCAAATCAGGGTAACAGTCAACAGAAATTTAGTCTGAACACTACCCAAGACAACTGAGCGTGCAAAACGTCTTCCCTGCTTAGGGCAGACGGAAAGAGCTCGAGAGGCGTCACCACAGTAGAAATATAACCCATTGCGCTTTCGAAACTCATGACGCTGAGTCCCAGAAGTCACTCCATCACACTGCATGGGCTCAGGAGCTGTCTCTCAAGGCAACACCATCTCACGCATACCTCTGTGCTCACGCAAACGTCTGTCAATTTGAATAGCCAATGACATAGAATCATTGAGACCAGAGGGGACAGGGAATCCCACCATTACATCCTTTACATTCTCTGACAGCCCCTTCTGAAAAGGGCTGCCAAAGCATCATCATTCCATTTGGTCAGGACTGCCCACTTTCAGAATTTCTGACAGTACAACTCAGCGTCTTCAAGACCCTGATTTAATGCCAACAAGGTTTTTTCAGCTTGATCAGTGACATTAGGTTCATCATACAATAACCCCAGAGCCAGAAAAAATACATCAATATCATTCAAAACAGGATCCCCAGGTGTCAGGGAAAAAGCCCAATCCTGAGGGTTGCCGTGCAGGAGAGAGATTACAATTTGAACCTGCTGTGCTGCGCTCCCCGAGGACTTAGGTTTTAAGGCAAAAAACAACTTACAGTTATTTTTGAAATTCAGAAATTTAGCCCGATCCCCAAAAACAAATCTGGCATGGGAATCCTAGGTTCCACAACCGGCACCTAGCAAGATAGGCAGCAATACTCCGAACCTCAGTGGCAAGCTGATCCACACGGCCAGACAACTGTGCAAACTCCATTGAGAGAAAAAAATCCTCCTCAGCACCCAGAGAAAAAGAGGGAAAAAATGCAACAAACAGAAAATAAAAAAAATCTTTGACAACTCTGACAACTTTTTTTTTTTTCCACACTATTTTTCCCTTCTGTGAGTACCATATAATTTTCAGTTTGGGCCGGTGATACTGTTATGTTTAGGTAGCTGAGTAGAAAAAGCAAAAACGGCAATACACCAGAGAGGCTGGAACCTATTGGATTGCAGTAACCTGAACTAACCACACAACTAGAGGTAGCCGTGGAGCGTTCCTACGTTGATCCTAGATGCCTCATCACAGCCTGAGAGATAACTACACCTAAAGGCAGAAAGATGAAAGCTATCTGCCCCGGAGCAGATCCCCAAAGAAAATAGGAAGCCCCCAAACATGTAATGGCGGTTAGACAAGAAGAAGCATGGACACAGACAGAAAATAGAATGAGCAAACACTGGGGCCCAATCTGTCTAGACAGAAAAGTACAGGAAAGAATTCTGACTGCAATCCAACAAAAAACCCTAAAAAATACCAACTCTTCTGAATGCAAAAATGCCTGAGATCACACGATCTCCGCCACCTAAATCAGATCTCTGGTGTAACAAAACCAAGCCGCAGCCATTGAAAAAACAGGAAAAAGCAAATGAACAAATAACAGTGGCTACAGATAAACTGAGAGGAGCTCAGGCCCCAGGAGGGGACCCGGCTGACCTCCACAGAAGTGCAGAAAATTATGCAAAAAGCAAGCACAAAAAGAAAAGCAGAAAATATCTTATCTGAAAGCAGCAGATGAATGCAAGACTCCAGCAAACTTCCAAATGAACCAGGAACCACAATAGAGACAAGAACAATTGATCACCGGCGACCATCATGGGAGGGAACCTCCCTTATATCAGTCCAGTCAGTGATTCCAGATTGCCATTCCTCACTGTAAGGTTCAGTACTGTCTGTAACCACCAGAGGGAGCCTCTGCTCAGAAACCATCTCTAGCACATTCACAACATACATCCATTGTCTTCACTTTATTACGGGTGTACATAGCGTTCCTTAGGCAGCATTAATTTCTTATGAAATGACTTGTATGCATTCATTTTAACCCCTTTACGTTTTTTTTGCGTTGCATTTCTTGTCGCCATGTGCATATATGCGTTTATATTTTAAATATCTTTATTTCAATATTTTTGAATTCAATGCATCATTTTATGGTTGTAGCAAAGCTTACGTTTCTCTTGTTTGGAGTATATGCATTTTGAAGTGCCACGGAACAAGGCAACTACTCTATATGTGATTTCTACACCCTCCTTGACACTGGGCTTCAACACCGCCAGTTGCTGCTCAGAAGTGCTGTATGGACAGAGAAAAACACTCGCTCCTGTGTTTGTGGGGTTCAGTAACGCCAGCTGTTCCCCTGCTGTGTGTCCGGCAATAATTCCTGCTACCTCCAAATAAAAGTTACACCAGAGATTACACTTGGTCATACTAGGCCTCAGCCTACACCCTCCTTGACCCTGGGCTTCAACACCGCCAGTTGATGCTCAGAAGTGCTGTATGCACAGAGGAAAACACTAGCTCCTGTGTTTGTGGGGTTCAGTAATGCCAGCTGTTCCCCTGCTATGTGTCCGGCAATAATTCCTGCTACCTCCGAATAAAAGTTACACCAGAGATTACACTTGCTCATACTAGGCCTCAGCCTGCACCCTCCTTGACCTGGGCTTCAACACCGCCAGTTGATGCTCAGAAGTGCTGTATGCACAGAGGAAAACACTAGCTCCTGTGTTTGTGGGGTTCAGTAATGCCAGCTGTTCCCCTGCTGTGTGTCCGGCAATAATTCCTGCTACCTCCACATGCTCAAAACAACATCAGATGTCTAACTTGCTCCACATAGGGATGAGGCTACACCCTGATTGATATGCTCAAAACGAGAAAAACGGCAGCTTTCAAACCATAAAATGATTAATCGTTGTCCCAAATATGTTCCAAAATACTTTTTAAATATAAGTGCATAAATGCACATGGCGAATACAAATGCAAACAAAAAGCATACATATGGTATAGGGCAGTGATGGTGAACCTTGGCACTCCAGCTGTTGGAGAACTACAACTCCCAGCATGCTTAAACTGCTGCAGGTTGCAAGGGCATGCTGGGAGTGCCAAGGTTAGCCATCACTGGTATAGGGGTTTAAATGAATGCATACAAGTACATTTCATAATCCATTGGTGCTTAAGGAACGGTATTTACACCTGTAATATAGTGCAGACAATGGATGTAGGACTAGTCATCATCATCATTACTTATATTTGTGACAGTAAAAAATACACTGATTTAGGCCAACTGTTAGTTCACACCCCATATATGAAAGGTCCAGCATCTAATCCTGATAATAAGGCGCAATAATCATGCATAACCTATAAAAAGTGCATCGTGCATAGTGACAATAGCAAGTTATACCTGCAAGTGCATGTGAAACAACGCCAACTGATGGAAAAGGTTTATGCTATCTAGGTATCAGAGTGCATAGCGACTGATGGACAATGGCGATATAATACTGTACCTCAATAAAGGCTGCGGCACACCTCCCGCGCGTTTTGCTTGTAGCTTCTTCAAGAAGGGACGTGCTTGTATGTTTGCTTATAGGTGCATTTTTAGAGAGTAAAGCAGTCAAGACAACGGCTTTGTGTTGTCGCTACGCTAGCGCTGACGAACGTTGCGCAACGTGACTGCAAGTCAGCGTCATATGACGCACAGATGCTCCCCTACCCAACGCGTCAGAGTAGGAAGCCAGTCCATGCGTCAAAATCAATGCGCAAGCATACATGCACTTCCCCTCTTCAACAAGCTACAAGCAAAACGAGCGTGAGTGGTGCCGTGGCCTTTATTGAGGTAGAGTATTATATCGCCATTCGCCATCAGTGGCTATGCAGTCTGATAGATAGCATATACCTTATCTATCCGTTGGCATGGTTTCACCTGCACTGGCAGGCATACATAGCAATTTTCACTATGCACGATGCACTTTTCCTAGGTTATGCTTGATCAGATCATTGATTATTGCACCATATTATCAGGATTACATGCTGGACCTTTAATATATGTGCTGTGAACTAACATTTTTCCTCAATGACTGTATTTTTTACTGTCACATATAACTTGTAATGATGATGATGAGAAGTTGTACATTCATTGTCTGCACTATATTACAGGTGTAAATATCGAATGTACTTGTATGCATTCATTTCAACCCCTATACCCTTTTTTTTGTTTTTAGTTGCATTTCTTGTCGCCATGTGCATATATGCGTTTATTTTTTAATGTCTTTATTTCAATATTTTTGAATTCAGTTCATCATTTTATGGTAGTAAAGCTTATCTTTCTCTTGTTTGGAGTATATACATTTTGAAGTGCCACGTAACAAGGCAACTACTCTATATGGGATTTCTACACCCTCCTTGACCCTGGGCTCCAACACCGCCAGTTGCTGCTCGGAAGTGCTGTATGCACAGATAAAAACACTCGCTCCTGTGTTAGTGGGGTTCAGTAATGCCAGCTGTTCCCCTGCTGTGTGTCCGGCAAGAAGTCCTGCTGCCTCCAATTTCAAGTTACACCAGATTAGAAAGATGCTCATACTAGGCCTCAGCCTACACCCTGACTGACCCTGGGCTCCAACACCACCAGTTTCTGCTTGGAAGTGCTGTATGCACAGATAAAAACACTCGCTCCTGTGTTACTGGGGTTCAGTAATGCCAGCTGTTCCCCTGCTGTGTGTCCGGCAAGAAGTCCTGCTGCCTCCAATGTCAAGTTACACCAGATTAGAAAGTTGCTCATACTAGGCCTCAGCCTACACCCTGACTGAACCTGGGCTCCAACACCGCCAGTTGCCGTCTGCACAGTCAACACTTGCTCCTGTGTTATTGGGGTTCAGTAATGTCAGCTGAACCCCAAGTGTAGCTGGCAATCTTTCCTGCTCTGTCCACACTCACCCAAGTTCAGATTTTCAACTTGGTCCAGTTTGTTCTCTGCCTCCACTCTGTTTCTACTTTCATCCCTGGGCTCCAACATCGCCAGTTACTGCTCAGAAGTGTCTTTGGCACGGGTACTCCCTCCTGCCCAACCTGGTTACAGCACGCCAGCTGTTTCTGGGCAGTGTCAACGTCACTTTGCCTCCAATAAGTTGTCCTGTCGTGTTGCGGTCGGGTTAGCCAACTCTATGGTGCCTGCAGTTTAGGTGCTTCCTATGTGGGCTGTGGGATTCGGTAACTGCATCCGGCTCGCGGCCTTGCAACTTTATTTTTTATGGGTACCTTCTGCTACCCCTCCGGGTTCCAGTACCGTCTGCTGGTTCTCGGCAGTGTCTTTGGCACGGGTACTCCCTCCTGCCCAGCCAGGTTACAGCACGCCAGCTGTTTCCTGGCAGTTTCAATGTCACTTTGCCTCCAATACGTTGTCCTGTCATGTTGCGGTCGGGTTAGCCGACTCTATGGTGCCTGCAGTTTAGGTGCTTCCTATGTGGGCTGCGGGATATGGAAATAAAGGCTGTTTCCGTAGTGCCAATAGGACAAGCACCCCCTGTAGGACTGTGGGATTCGGTAACTGCGGCCGGCTCGCGGTCTTGCAACTTTGGTTTTCATGGGTACCTTATCATACCCATCCGGGTTCCAGTACTGGCAGCTGGTTCTCGGCAGTGCCGTTGGACTAGGTGCCTCCATCTCGGTATCCGAGTTCCAGCAACGTCTGCTAGTCCTTGGTAGTGCTTTGTAGCACAGGTACATCCTGCTTAGTAACCGTGTCCCAGTACCGTCAGCTGGTCCTCGGTTGTGCCATTGGCTCTGTTCCTTCTGCTGCCCCTCCGGGTTCCAGCACAGTCAGCTGGTCCTCGTTAATTCCATTGTCTCTTGTACCTTCTGCTACCCATCCGGGTTCCAGTATCGTCAGCTGGTTCTCGGCAGTGCCTTTGGGCTAGGTGCCTCCATCTCGGTATCCGAGTTCCAGCAACGTCTGCTGGTCCTTGGTAGTGCTTTGTAGCACAGGTACCTCCTGCTTAGTAACCGTGTCCCAGTACCGTCAGCTGGTCCTCGGTAGTGCCATTGGCTCTTGTTCCTTCTACTACCCATCCGGGTTCCAGGACAGTCAGCTGGTTCTCGGCAGTTACTCAGCCTTCTTGTACCTTCAGCTACATTTCCAAGTTGAAGATTTTTTAAATTTTTTTTGGTAATCACTCTGGATCTCCCTGACGACAACCCTGAAGATGACGACCCTGAAGACCACCCTGAAGAAGACGACCCCGAAGACGAGGACCCTGAAGACGACGATCCTGAAGACCACCCCGAAGTAGATGACGACCCGAAGGACGACGACCATGAAGACGACGAGCCTGAACACCACCCCAAAGAAGAACAAAAAGATTACCCAGAAGAAGATGACCAAGAGGACAAAGAAGATGAAGACAACCAACAAGATACAGAATAAGAGACAGAAGACCAAGAAGCAGAAGAACAAAAAGCAGAAGAACATTAAGCATAAGACAAAAAATCAGAGCAAAAGATATGCTCTAAATTATAAGCAGAAGATGACTAAGCAGTGTATGGGGGTGAGTCCGTTCCTCCTCTTGGTGCCCCTGGAAAATGCGTGCTGCTGCAGGCCAAACTCAACGCGGACAAATACTGTTGTAAATCTTGTGACAGCAAGAACGGAAGGTGTAATCTTCAAACTTTTAGAGATTACAACTACAGGAATGCCTGTCACAAAGAAGATGAATAGGAAGAAGATGAAGAAGTAGAATATGAAGAAGAATAATAGTTGAATAAGAAGAATATGAAGAATGTTAAAAAAAAGAATAATAGGAAGAAGTTGAAGAAGAAGATAAATAAGGTGAAGAAGAAGTTGATGAAAAAGATGTTGCTGCTGAGGATCATGAAGGAGAAAGTGTGGAAGAAGTAAAAAAGAAGGTGAAGAGCATGGAAGTAGTGAAACATACATATGTGCCAAAATAGAAAAAAGGTTAACAACATAGTCAATTTCTTTGTAACTCCGAACGTCTTAAAAATTTTTTTATTCCTGCTATTCCATTTGATTGGGCTAAACCTCTATGCCTTTAATGTCTCCTCCACCTCCCCCAATACATTTTACATTATTCTTAGTTGTTTTCTTTCATGTACAATTAACCTACAAGGAAAGAAAAGGGTTATTTTAATTCCGATATTTTTGTCCCATTGACTTACATTGATTTCTGGTATCGGAATCGGCGATATCGGATACTTTTTGAGTATCGGACCGATCCGATCCGATATTTTGCAATATCGGAAAGTATCGCTCAACACTAGTGGTGGGGCTTTGGACGGGAAACATGTCCGGATCACTCAGCCACCGAATAGCGGATCCTATTTTTATAATTATAAGGGCTATTTCAGCATCATCATGATGCCCCTTGTTAACGCCAATTACGAATTTATAAATGTAGATGTTGGCATGAACGGCAGGGTTTCTAATGGTGGTGTTTTAGAACACACACTTTTTGGAGAGCGATTGCACAACTGTGACCTACACTTGCCTCCCAACTCAGAGACTACAGGTAACCTTAATTTTGTTTTTGTCGGCGATGAAGCCTTCCCACTTCATCCCAATCTTTTTAAACCGTTCCCCCAAAAGAGTCTTACCCAGGAAAGAAGAGTTTTCAATTATCGTTTGTCAAGGGCACGTCGTGTTGTAGAAAATGCCTTCGGTATCATGGCCAACCGCTTCAGAGTGTTTCACACGCCTATTAACATGAAGCTTAAATCAATAGACTCTGTTGTTTTGGCCTGTTGCATGCTTCACAAATTTCTTTGTCGACGTGATGCAATAATATACTGTCTGGCTGGCTTCGTGGACTCTGTGAACCTAGCCAATGGGGAAGTGGAGCTCGGTGAATGGCGTGCAAGCGATCCTGCAATTGCAGGCCTTCAACCAGTGGGACATGGCAGAAACACCCGTGATGCGAAGACCTGCCGCGACAACTACTGCCAGTATTTTAACGGTCCTGGTGCTGTTACCTGGCAGCATCAGAACTTATAGTAGGCTACTACTGACATGTATACACTACTTTCATTTTTGTTCTGATTTGTCTAATAAAACTGTGTTTTACTTTGCAAAAGCTTTGTTTCTCATTGTTTCAGTAGTAAGGGTCCGTTTATACATACGTGTACTCCTGGGGCATGCATAGGAATCATGGGGCCCCATAGCAGTCTCTATCATCTGTCTCTTTCATGTATCATATCTGTCTCTATCATTGCTATCATCTGTCTCTTTCATCTCTATCATTCTGTCTCTCTTTCTTCTATCATAATCTGTCTCTATCATCTGTCTCTATCATCTGTCTCTATCATCTCTGCCTCTGTCATCTCTGTCTCTATCATCTCTGTCTCTATCATCTCTGTCTCTATAATCTCTATCATCTCTGTCTCTATCATCTATCATATCTGTCTCTATCACTCTATCATCTGTCTCTATCATCTCTATCATCTCTGTCTCTATCATCTATCATATCTGTCTCTATCATCTGTCTCTATCATCTCTGTCTCTATCATCTATCATCTCTGTCTCTATCATCTCTATCATCTCTGTCTCTATCATCTATCAAATCTGTCTCTATCATCTGTCTCTATCATCTCTATCATCTCTGTCTCTATCATCTGTCTCTTTTATGTATCATATCTGTCTCTGTCATCTGTCTCTATCATCTCTGTCTTTATCATCTCTGTCTCTATCATCTATCATATCTGTTTCTATCATCTGTCTCTATCATCAATCATATCTGTCTCTATCATCTATCATCTCTATCTCTATCACCTTTATATCTACACTCCTCAGATGAACGCGTGCAAGCGCTAGACCCTGCGCCCACCATGTTAAAGATAGGGGAACATTGCGCATGCGACCGATAGCGCATGATGCGCTGCGTGATAAAACGCAAGTGTGAAAGTAGCCTTACATAGTAATTTTCCTCCTGCTGAAGTCCTAGATTCCTTTTGCATTTCCCCATAAAGTATGATGCCAACAAAAGTGCCCCCAAACACAGTATGATACCCCCATGGTCAATTCCTCCACATGCACAGTATGATGACCCTAATGTACCGCACCTCAACTCCCAGGGCAAAGTATGCTGACCCCAACTGTGACCCCCATACAGCCCTCCATGCAGTATAATGGACCTATATGCAATATAGTGGCCCCACACCTCTCCACACTCCACAGAGTATAATGCACTCCCCATGGTCCTCCACACAGTATAATGCACTCCCCATGGTCCTCCACACAGTATAATGCACCCCATGGTCTGGACGCAGTATAATGCAGCCCCCCATAGGGTAAAATGCAGCCCCCATTCCTCCAGTATTATCAGTACTCACTGATTTATAAATAAATACATACTTACCGCTCAGTCGCATGGTCTGCCGCCATTGGCGGTACGCCACTGGTGTTAACATAGGTTAGCACAGTATATGGCGGCACATTGGTTACAACTGTAATTACAGTGCAGTACCTTTGGTATGTAATAACTTACTTTTTCTCCAGCACCTGCAGACCCAGAGCCCCAGCAGGAGTCAACTGCTGACCCAGAGTCCCAGCAGGAGTCACCTGCTGACCCAGAGCCCCAGCAGGAGTCATCTACAGGCTTGCCAGCATCACTCCGTGATATGGGTGTAGCTTTGTCTTCCGGTAATTCTTTCACATAAAATAAGGTGCATACAACTTGGAAAGTATACGGCTGTCATGTACTATGAAGTGTTGTGTCTTTGCCTAGCCGGTGATGCCCGAGGATCCGGGTGGTCCATCAGCTCATCATCACCCGAGCAAACCGAAAACCATAAGTGTTAAATAACAAACATGTACCTGTTAATTAGATGAAAGTACAGAATTATTAGTCTTAAGTTTTACCATTCCCTCCCTAGAAATCACTACATTAGACGACCTCCTGGCGTCACACAGGAGGATGATGGCGTTACAAAGGAGGATGATGGTGTCACACAGGAGGATGATGGCGACACTGACTGAAGCAGTCAAACAGCACGGAGTGATGCTAGCAACGTTTGTGGCGGCCCAACAGCGGCGCGGCAGCCACTATTTTTTTGTTTTTTGATGTTATATTTATTTTGTTGTTATAAAAAAATGTTAAAGTTTATATCCGCTGTTGTGTACGCTTTGTTAAAAACAAATAACATGTTTCATCACTCACACCCATTATATCTATGCATCTGTATAGATGCACCCAGTCCATTACCTCGCCTAGTAAACCTGCTAATAACTATTGTTTGTTGGACATCCTGTCCTGCCTTCTACTTGCTTGGGTTTGACTCTCCATATACAGTACAATGCTAACAATGAGCCACTGTATACTTATTTAACCACAGTAATCCGCCCGCCTGCTGATTGAAGTTATCAGCTGATGTTGTGCGGGGGCAGGAAAGCCGACTGATATCGGCTTTCACAGCTGCCTGCTAATTGAGGTTTTCAGCTGATGTTGTGCGGGGGAAGGAAAGTCGACTGATGTCGGCTTTCACAGCTGCCTGCTAATTGAGGTTTTCAGCTGATGTTGTGCGGGGGCAGGAAAGCCGACTGAAGTCGGCTTTCATAGCCGCCTGCTAATTGAGGTTTTCAGCTGATGTTGTGCGGGGGCAGGAAAGCCGATTGAAGTCTGCTTTCACAGCCACCTGCTAATTGAGGTTATCAGCTGATGTTGTGCGGAGGCAGGAAAGCCGACCGAAGTCGGCTTTCACAGCTGCCTGCTAATTGAGGTTTAGCAGAAGACAACAAGAAACATTTTTATTTCAATCAGGGGGAGATCGGAGGGCAGAGGTGAGGGGTCCCACCCTCGGGAAGGGGTAAAGTTAAAAAAGAGGACAATAAAACTTTTTTTTTTTTTAATCAAACAAAAATGTAAACAATTTTAACAATTTAACCCCTTAACGACCGCCGATACGGTCATTAAGGATACTTAAACCACATCGCCGTTAATTAACGGCGCTGTGGAAAAAGTGAATAGCGCCCCCCAGAGGCGCATTTTCTCCGGGGTCTCGGCTACCTAGGGTAGCCGAGACCCCAGAGAACATGAATCGAGTCGGTTTTTACCGACCCGATGTTGCGGTCGCCGTTATTAACCCTATAACGGCGACCGCAACAACAACAAAAAAATCTGATGTGCCATTTAATTTCTCTGTCCCCTGATGTCATCGGACTTCAGAGGACAGAGAAAAAGGGTCCCCGAGACCCCTCTCGTGTCCCCCAATGTTACCGTTGTGGCCCGCGGGCCCACCTTCCTCCTCCGGTGGGCGCCGCCATGTTGAATGGCGGGCGCATGCTCAGTGAGCCCGCCGCGTTCTGCCGGGGGGGGTGGGCAATTTTCTCTGGGGTCTCGGCTGCCGAGGGTAGCCGAGACCCCAGAGAACACGATCGGGGTCGTAGTTACCGACCCCGGTGTCGCGAAAAAAAAAAAAATGATTTCTCTCCCCCCTGATGTGATCGCACATCAGAGGTGAGAAAATGAGGGTCCCCCGGTCCCCCGATCGCCCCCCCTATACTTACCGGTGTCCTCCGTCCTCCTCAAGGCCCCAGGAAACCGGCGTCTTCTTCCTGCAAAAAAAAAATGGCGGGCGCATGCGCAGTGCGCCCGCCGATCTGCTTGGCGGCAGATTCAAAAAAAGTTTCATTCATTCTCACAAAAGTACATTTTGATCACTGTCATAAACTATCACAGTGATCAAAATAAAAAAAAACAGTACA
Source organism: Oophaga sylvatica (assembly GCA_033576555.1). Lineage (NCBI taxonomy): Eukaryota > Metazoa > Chordata > Amphibia > Anura > Dendrobatidae > Oophaga > Oophaga sylvatica. The sequence goes on from JARQOD010000009.1 coordinate 158,894,573, forward strand.
TAACCCCCCCTGTTATGTTTCGGTAGCTGAGGAGTGCAGGTAAAAAAGGAAATACACCAGAGCAGTTGGAATCTATGAGATTGCAGTACCCTGACTAACCACCACAACTAGAGGCAGCCGTGGAGGTTCCTACGTTGGTCCATAGACGCCTCGTCACAGCCTGAGAAACTAACTACACCTAAAGATAGATATAGGAAAGCTATCTGCCCCGGAGCAGAACCCCAAAGATATTAGAAAGCCCCCAAACATGTAATGGCGGTTAGACAAGATGAAATACTGACACAGAAAGAAAATAGTATGAGCAAACGCTGGGGCCCAAACTAACTAAATAGAAAAGGATAGGAAGGGTACTTACTGCAATCCCAGAAAACCCTGAAAAGCGCCAACTCTACTAATTTCAAAAATACTTGAGATCACACGACCTCTACCACCTAAATTAGTTCTCTGGTGTAACAAAATCAAAACAGCAGCCACTGAAAAAACTGGAAAAAGCAAAAGTACAAATATCAGTGGCTGAACAAAACTGAGAGGGCAGAAGCCCCCGGAGGGGACCCTGAAGGCCCCCACAGAAGTGCAGGACAAAATGCAAAAATAAAGCACAAACACAAAAGAAGAAAATGTCTTATCTGTTAGCAGGAGATGCAGACACGACACAGCAGGCTACAAGGGAAACTGGAATAAAGGATTCAGACCAGAACAATTGATCACCGGCAACCCTGATGGGAAAGTGACTCCCTTATATAAGACCAGTCAGTAACACCTGATTCCCTGTCCTCACAATCTTCACTGAACAGACCAGCACCGCTTGTAACCACCAGAGGGAGTCTCTGCTCAGAACTCATCTCAAACCCATTCACAACAGTACCCCCCTTGAGGAGGGGTCACCGAACCCTCATTTGAGCAACCAGGTCGGTCAGGATGAGTTCTATGATACGCACGGATGAGTCTCCTAGCATGGATGTCCGAAGCAAACACCCAAGAATTGTCTTCCTGACCATAACCTCTCCACTTAACCAAATACTGGAGTTTCCGTCTAGAAAAACGAGAATCTAATATTTTCTCAACCACATACTCCAGATTGCCCTCAACCAAAACAGGGTCAGGAGGCACAGCAGCAGGAACCACTGGCTCAACAAACTCTTCAACAAGGACTTGTGGAACACGTTATGGATCTTAAATGTCCCTGGAAGAAGCAAACGAAAAGAAACAGGATTAAGAATCTCAATGATCTTATAAGGTCCAATGAACCTAGGCTTAAATTTAGGAGATGCTACTCTCATAGGAATATTCTTTGAGGACAACCAGACCAAGTCCCCCACCTTAAACCGAGGACCATCAGTCCTATGCCGGTTAGCAAACCGCTGGGCCTTCTCCTGAGAGAGGGACAACCTCTCCACTACCTGGTCCCAAATCTGTTGCATACGCTCCACAACAGAGTCAACACCTGGACAGACAGAAGCCTCCGTCTGTCCTGAAGAAAATCGAGGGTGAAACCCAGAATTACAGAAAAACGGAGACATCAAAGTGGCAGAGCTAGCCCTATTATTAAGAGCAAACTCAGCCAAAGGCAAAAAAGAGACCCAGTCATCCTGATCAGCAGACACAAAGCATCTAAGATAAGTCTCCAATGTCTGGTTTGTTCTCTCAGTTTGACCATTGGTCTGAGGATGAAATGCCGAGGAGAAAGACAATTGAACATCCAGTTTAGAACAAAAAGTCCTCCAAAATCTGGAAACAAACTGGACTCCTCTGTCAGACACAATGTTCTCAGGATTTCCGTGTAAACGAACCACGTGTTGAAGGAACAACGGCACCAATTCAGAGGAGGAAGGCAACTTAGGTAATGGCACAAGATGTATCATTTTGGAAAACCTATCACAAATTACCCAGATGGTGGTCATTCTCTGAGAAACAGGAAGATCGGAAATGAAATCCATAGAGATATGGGTCCATGGTCTCTTGGGCACAGGCAATGGCATCAATAAACCACTAGAGCGAGAGCAAGGCTTGGAGCGAGAGCAAGTCCCGCAGGACTGCACAAATTCCCTGACATCACGAGACAAGGTAGGCCACCAAAAGGACCGACTAACCAAGTCTCTGGTACCAAAAATTCCGGGATGCCCAGCCAATGCGGAACAATGAATCTCAGACATCAGACTCTTTTTCCACTGGTCCGGGACAAACAATTTTCCAACAGGGCAGCACTCGGGCCTATCCTCCTGACACCCCTCCAGAGCAAGTCTCAAATTGGGCGAGTTCGCGGAAAGAACTACACCCTCTTTTAAAATAACAGAAGGATCAGATAACTCAGGAGAGTCCGCAAAGAAACTCCTCGAGAGGGCATCCGCCTTAACATTCTTAGTGCCAGGAAGAAAGGAAACCACAAAATTAAAACGTGTGAAAAACAAGGCCCACCTGGCCTGTCTAGGATTGAGTCGCTTGGCAGATTCCAGATAGACCAGATTCTTATGGTCCGTAAGGACCACCACCTGATGTTTGGCTCCCTCCAGCCAATGTCTCCACTCTTCAAAAGCCCACTTCATGGCCAATAACTCCCGATTACCCACGTCATAATTACGTTCAGTAGAGAAAATTTTCGAGAGAAAAAGGCACAAGGGTTACTTTTAGAGGTCTCTGGATCTTTTTGGGACAAAACGGCACCTGTCCCAATTTCAGAGGCATCAACCTCCACCTGAAATGGCAGAGAAACATCAGGCTGCCGTAGAACAGGAGCAGAAGTGAATCTCTGCTTAAGTTCCTGAAACGCAGAGACTGCCTCAGGAGGCCAATTCACCACATCAGAACCCTTTCTGGTCAGATCAGTTAATAGTTTAACAATAACCGAGAAATTACCAATAAATTTACGATAAAAATTGGCAAAACCCAAAAATCTCTGAAGAGCCTTTAATGAAGTAGGTTGGACCCAATCACAGATGGCCTGAACCTTGACCGGGTCCATTTCAATAACAGATGGGGACAAAATGAATCCCAGAAATGAGATCCTCTGTACGCCAAAAAGACACTTTGATCCCTTCACATACAGAGCATTCTCTCTCAAAATCTGGAACACAGTTCGAACATGTTTCACATGAGAGTCCCAGTCATTAGAAAAAATCAAGATATCATCCAAATAAACAATCAGAAATTTGTCCACAAAATCCCTGAAAATGTAAGGTTCTATGTATATATTCCTGAAACTCAGTTTGTTCGTCAGCCATTTTACTTTCTGTCTTTCTGTAGCTATCTTGCCCTCAGTCAAAATGGAGTTTCCAGCTTGATGTTCCCGCCCTGATTCTCTCCTTTGCTTCTTAAGCAGCCACAGCTGAGCAATCAGTGCTTCAGAATCTAGCCTGCAGTGAACCTGTGACTTGACTCCTGTAAGCCTTGGACCTTGTACTCCAGCTATTCCTACTGAGGAACTCTGAAGCACTTGTGGACTCTGAACCCTGCTCTTTGAAAGACCCACGTTTGCATGGACTTACGGTAACAGAGAAGAAGATCCTGAATCTGTGTTGGAGAGTGATTTGCTGAACTTAGTTTACTCTGGCCTGCTGTGTCTCCTGCTTCTGTGTCTGCAAACTGTGTGACTATTTCTGCCAACTTGTATGAAGTAATACAGGACTTTTCTATATCAAACCTGTGTCTCATGTATGTTCATCGCACCCAAGCACAAGACGCTATATGAACTGTACTACATACATTACAAGATTCTGAAGCCAAAACGTTAGTGTCTGCTGGGTCTGGAAGGCTGTGTCTGCTGTAACTGTGGATATCAGACGTCCGGTTGTACTTTCTGTGATGACAGTGGTTGTGACTTCTCACAACCATTCCAGGTGAGCAATTCCCTTAAGTTTTTTCTTTCTGCAGTGTTATCACAGGTAAACACTATTTTTTTTTTTTTTTTCTCTTTTTTGTCTGCTGTAACTCTGGATATCAGATGTCTGGTTGAAACTTTCTGTGATGATAGTGGTTGTGACTTCTCACAACCATTCCAGGTGAGCAGTTCCCTTAATTTTTTTTTTCTCTCTGCAGTGTTGCCACAGGTGAACACTATTGTTTTTTTTTTTTTCTCCTCTCCTCTTCTTCCAGTAATCCTGTCTTAAAAGATCTGGAAAATGGAGGCCAGCATAAAGGAACTTTGCGGAGTGACTGATAATATCCTTGCAGATTTGCAGAATATAAAGACCCGTTTTACAAATCTCCAGGACCTCAATAATCACAATTTGCAAGTGGTTGGACAGACTACCCAGGATTTGCGAGCCAGGATTGAGGTTCTAGAGGGGCGAGTCCAGGCTCCTGCCGTAGCCCCGAGTGCTGGGATTCCCAAGTTGCCCCCTTTTCGTTTTGGCGGTGAACGTGAGAAATTCAGGGGATTTATTAATCAATGCAATCTTTTTTTTTCTGCACATGCTTCACAATTTCCCACTGAACGATCTAAGGTGCTTACTATAATTATGTTACTTACCAACAAGGCTTTGATGTGGGCAAACCCTCTGATTGAGACTGAGGATGATTGTTTGAATCACCTTGATGATTTTATTTCAGCCATGGGGAAGGTGTTTGATGACCCCAATCGAGGTGCAACAGCTGAAGCAGCCATGTTAGCTTTGCGCCAAGGTAAGCACTCGGTAGCTGAATATGCCTTGGATTTCAGGAGATGGGCCCTTGATACCACCTGGGACAGTTCCGCCAAAAAATCTATTTTTCGAAAGGGTTATCTCCACTGATTAAGGATGAACTTGCTCGTGCCGACCCTCCCACTGCGTTAGGTGACTTTATTAACTACTGCATCCGTATTTATACTCGTCTGACTGAACGCAGGCAAGAGAGATGGTTCGAAAGCAATCGTACTAACCTTTTCCTACCTTCCTCTCCAGCTAAGGAACCTTTGAGTAGGATTACACGGGAACCTGAACCTGAACCCATGCAGGTAGACTCTTTACAACGACGGGTTAGTGATGCACGCAAGGAACATCGTTTTAAGGAGAATCTATGTTTCTATTGTGGTAAGTCAGGGCACTTCATTATAAACTGCCCCAGCCGTTCTCGTAAGACTACTGCAGCACTCATTCATTGTGAGTGTTGCGAGAGGGGATCTGTCAGGTCCGAGCCTCAGGCTCCAGAGAGATCTGCAGCAACAGATCTTGATTTCTCGGACTTAAACTCCGTTACCTCTGAGGACGTTGACTGTGTAAACGCTGCCATTTTTCAAGTTTCCTCAGCGGTGTCCCAGCTGAGTTGTAAGAAAAACAATTCTCATTGCTTTCTTCCCATCAAACTCTGGGTTGACTCAGCTTGGGTGTCTAGCTCTGCTATGATCGACTCAGGGGCAAGTGGAAATTTTATGGATGTCTCCTTTGCTCTGAAACAGGGAATACGTTCAGTGAAGAAGGCTACTCCAGTACACATGGAAACTGTGGATGGCTCCCTGCTGACCTCTGGACCAGTGGATCAGGAAACAGAGCCTTTGAAGGTTCTTATGGGTAAAGATCATCAAGAGAAACTATCCTTTATGCTTATCTCTTCTCCCCACTTTCCCATTATTCTAGGGCTACCATGGCTGCAGGCTCAGAATCCTACCATTAACTGGGAGACCAAGGAATTACACTTTCCAGAGAAACAGATGAGTCCAAAAGTTTCAGCTTGCTCTGTTCCTAAAGGAATCATGTCAGTCCCTGAACTACCAGCTGTATACCAGGACTATGTGGATTTATGTGACAAGAAGAACGCTGACCAGCTTCCTCCTCACCGTCCATATGATTGTCCAATTGAATTATTGCCTGGAGCAGAGATACCTTTTGGTAAGATCTACCCCTTGGCGGGGCCCGAGCTAAAGGCTTTAAAGGATTACATAGACGAAAATCTAGCCAAGGGCTTCATACGCCCTCTTCATCTCCTGCAGGTGCACCCATCTTCTTTGTAAAGAAGAAAGATGGATCTCTGAGACCATGCGTAGACTATAGGGAACTCAATAAGGTTACTATTAGAAACCGTTATCCATTGCCTTTAATCCCTGAGTTATTGGAGAGAGTGCGACATGCGAAAATTTTTTCTAAACTAGATCTTCGTGGGGCCTATAACTTAGTCCGTATTAGACCTGGGGATGAATGGAAGACTGCATTCAGGTCACGCTATGGACACTTTGAATATTTAGTTATGCCTTTTGGTCTGAGTACGCCCCAGCCACTTTCCAACACTTGGTGAATGACATCTTCAGGGATCTCCTAGATACATTGTGGTAATTTATTTGGATGATATTCTAATTTTTTCTAACTCCACAGAGGAACATCATGGACATGTGAGAATGGTCTTGGAACGTCTAAGACAAAATCATCTTTACATCAAACTTGAAAAGTGTGAATTCCATAGGACCGAAATTCAATTTCTGGGGTATGTACTGTCTACACAAGGAATTAGTATGGATGGAAGCAAAACCCAAGCCATCAAGGATTGGCCAAGTCCTAGAAATGTGAAGGAGGTACAGCGCTTCATCGAGTTTGCCAACTTCTATAGACGTTTCATTAGAAATTTCTCTGAGGTAGTGTCACCTATCACTTAACTTACCCGGAAAGAGTCTAGGTTCTCCTGGACTCCCCAAGCCCAGGAAGCATTTTCCCGTCTAAAAGATAAATTTACCACTGCACCTATCCTAGTACATCCCAACCCCGAGCTTGCCTTCATAATAGAGGTGGATGCTTCAGACTGTGCCGTTGGAGCTATACTCTCTCAGAGAACAGGTGAGAAGAATGTCTTGCATCCCTGTGCCTTCTTTTCCCAGCAGTTGTCTTCGGCTGAGAGGAACTACGATGTGGGCAATAGAGAGTTGTTGGCCATTATTGCCGCCTTCAAAGAATGGAGACACCTTCTTCAGGGAGCTGCACAGCAAATAGTCGTCCTGACAGACCATCGTAACCTTGAGTTTATCAGGTCGGCTAAGTGTCTGACTCCTCGCCAGGCTCGCTGGAATCTTTTCTTAAACCAATTTAATTTTATCATTTCTTATAGACCAGGATCGTGCAATGGAAAGGCTGATGCACTTTCTAGGATTTACTCAGCAGAGACACGTCCAATTACTCCTCCTAAAACTATTCTTCCTGACTCTAGATTCCTAGGAGTAATTCATAATCAAGACCTACTTAAGGACATCAAGGAAGCATACCATGCGGATTCCTTTTTGGCACAACCCCCAAGGGACGTAAGTCTTGTCTTTAAGAATGGTGTGTGGATTCAGGGACAACGCCTGTATATTCCTGAAACAGTCAGATTGAGAGTATTGCAACTCATTCACGATTCCAAGATAGCTGGGCATAGAGGAATTCTAAAGACACAGGAATTTCTTTCTCGTTTCTTTTGGTGGCCCACTTGCAGGAAGGATGTTTTGAATTATGTCACTTCATGTGAGGTCTGTGCAAGATGCAAAACACCTCGCTCCTCACCAACTGGTCTGTTACAGCCTCTTCCCACCCCGTCCCGCCCGTGGGGATCCATTTCTATGGACTTCATTGTGGAGTTACCAACCTCTCAGGGAAAGAACACCATTTTAGTGGTGGTTGACCGTCTAACAAAGGCAGCTCATTTTATCCCTTGTGTCGGCTTACCCACTGCAAAACAGACATCAGATTTGATGATTAAAGATGTGTTTCGCTTACATGGAGTACCGGATGAGGTTATTTCGGATCGAGGGGTGCAATTCACTTCTAGGTTTTGGCAAAATTTCTGTGCAGCATTGGACATTAAAGTAAACCTTTCTTCTGCTTTTTATCCCCAGACTAATGGACAGACCGAACGAACCAATCAAACCCTGGAGCAGTATCTCCGCTGCTTTATCTGCCACCTACAGGATGATTGGGTGGATCTACTTCCATTAGCTGAGTTCTCGTATAACAACTCTCAGAGTGCCTCCACTAAACAGTCTCCTTTTTACTCTAATCTAGGTTATCATCCTAACATTCTACCACGATTTCCCATAGAAACGCCTTTACCAGCAGTGGCTGAAAGAATCACGTCTTTACAGAAGAATATGGATCTTCTAAAGGAAAATCTGGAATCGGCTCAAGAAAGGTACAAGAAAGCAGCAGATAAATTTCGTAAACCTGCACCAGCTTTCAAGGTAGGAGACTTGGTCTGGCTGTCAACCAGAAATCTTAAGTTAAGGATTCCATCGTCTAAGTTGGGACATAAGTACATTGGACCCTATAAAATCAGTAAAATTATAAGTGCCGTTGCTTGTCGTCTTCAACTGCCCAGAACTATGAGAATCCACCCTGTCTTTCATGTATCCCTACTAAAGGCTGCGACACCCAATACGTTTCCTGGACGTTCTTCTCCTTGCCCTGACCCAGTGCTAGTCGATGGTCAGGAAGAATTTGTGGTGGAAAGGATTTTAGATTCCAGGTTGTATAGAAATCAGTTACAATATCTGATTAAATGGCAGGGCTACCCAGTGGAAGACAACTCATGGGAACCAGTCAATAACGTTAATGCTCCTCGCTTGCTCCGTCAGTTTCATCAGAGGTACCCACACAAGCCTGGTCTGAGGTCATCCGGAGGTTGTCCTTAAGGGGGGAGTAATGTAAGGTTCTATGTATATATTCCTGAAACTCAGTTTGTTCGTCAGCCATTTTACTTTCTGTCTTTCTGTAGCTATCTTGCCCTCAGTCAAAATGGAGTTTCCAGCTTGCATGTTCCCGCCCTGATTCTCTCCTTTGCTTCTTAAGCAGCCACAGCTGAGCAATCAGTGCTTCAGAATCTAGCCTGCAGTGAACCTGTGACTTGACTCCTGTAAGCCTTGGACCTTGTACTCCAGCTATTCCTACTGAGGAACTCTGAAGCACTTGTGGACTCTGAACCCTGCTCTTTGAAAGACCCACGTTTGCATGGACTTACGGTAACAGAGAAGAAGATCCTGAATCTGTGTTGGAGAGTGATTTGCTGAACTTAGTTTACTCTGGCCTGCTGTGTCTCCTGCTTCTGTGTCTGCAAACTGTGTGACTATTTCTGCCAACTTGTATGAAGTAATACAGGACTTTTCTATATCAAACCTGTGTCTCATGTATGTTCATCGCACCCAAGCACAAGACGCTATATGAACCGTACTACATACATTTCAGAAAATGTCATTCATGAAGAACTGGAAGACGGAAGGAGCATTAGTGAGCCCAAAGGGCATCACTAGGTACTCAAAATGCCCTTCAGGGGTATTGAATGCCGTCTTCCATTCATCCCTGTGCTTAATGCGAATAAGGTTATACGCCCCCCTGAGGTCAAGCTTGGTAAACCAAGTAGCGTTTTTCACCCTGGAAAACAGGTCAGAAATCAAGGGTAACGGGTATTGATATTTCACAGTAATATTGTTCAAGAGACGATAATCAATACACGGCCTTAATGAACCATCTTTTTTGGCCACAAAGAAAAAACCGGCACCTAAGGGTGAAGAGGATGGTCTGATATGACCCTTCTCCAATGATTCCTTGATATAAGACCGCATAGCGTCATGTTCAGGTACAGACAAGTTAAAGAGGCGACCTTTAGGGAATTTACTACCCGGCACTAATTCAATAGCGCAGTCATAGCTCCTATGGGGTGGCAAGGATGCAGATTTACTTTCGCTAAACACATCAGAAAAATCAATCAAAAAGTCAGGAACATCCTGAACCTGGGGGAGGCAGAAAAAACAGGAGTGTTGGTATTAATACATTGGCAGCCCCAACTGGTTACAGACACAGATTTCCAATCCAAAACAGGATTATGAGACTGTAACCAAGGGAAAACCAGCACGATAATGTCATGCAGATTATACAGAACCAAAAATTTGCAGCACTCCTGGTGATCAGGTTCAACCCTCATTATCACCTGAGTAGAAAACTGGGGTTTATTCTCAGCCAAAGGGGTAGAATCGATCCCCAGTAGGGGAATAGACTTCTGTAGGGGTATCAAGGGAAACCCACAACGTTTAGCAAAATCATAATCCATCAGGTTAATAGCTGCTCCAGAATCAACGAAAGCCTGAGCAGAAAATGAGGACAGAGAGCATATCAGAGTGATAGTTAATAAAAACTTAGTCTGAACACTACCCAAGACAACTGAGCGTGCAAAACGTCTTCCCCGCTTAGGGCAGACTGAAATAGCATGAGAGGCATCACCACAGTAGAAACATAAACCATTGCGCTTTCGAAACTCATGACGCTGTGCCCCAGAAACCACTCTATCACACTGCATGGGTTCAGAAGCTGGTTCACAAGGCAACACCATTCCACGCATACTTCTCCGCTCACGCAAACGTCTGTCAATTTGAATCGCTAATGACATAGAATCATTGAGACCAGAGGGGACAGGGAATCCCACCATAACA
>JARQOD010000009.1:158905023-159055956 GCA_033576555.1 Oophaga sylvatica
GGGAGGGGGGGTGGGGGAAAAGGGGGATAAAAAAAACAAAAAAACCAGAACGAGCCTGATAAGTGACGGGTGCACTTATAAAATTCCGGGCTGCGATGTGCGCCCCCGGGGAGTGGGGAAAAAATTTTGGGGGGAAAAAAAAAAAAAACCGGGAACGAGCCTAAAGTGACGGGTGTCATTTTCAAAGTTCCGGGCTGCGGGTGTGCGCACGGGATGGGGGAAAAATTGGTGAAAAAAAAAAAAAAAAAAAAACACGGAACGACTCTGATAATGACTGGTGTCACTTACAAAGTTCCTGGCGCTGGGTGTGCGACGGGAGTGCAGAAAAGTTGGTGAAAAAAAAAAAAAAAAAAAAACAGCGGGAAACACCTGTAATGACTGGTGCCCACTTTAAAAGTTCCTGGCTGCTGGATGGCGCACGGGGGGGGCAGAAAAGTTGGTGAAAAAAAAAAAAAAAACGGCAGGAACAGCTCTGAAATGACTGGTGTCACTTATCAAATTCCCCGGGGCTGCTGAGTGCGCCCGGGAGGGGCGGAAAGTTGGGGGAAAAAAAAAAAAAAAAAAAAACAGCAGGAACGAGCTCTGATAAGTCGGGTGTCCTTACAAATTCCTGGCTGCAGGTGGCCACGGGAGTGGGGAAAATTGGTAAAAAAAAAAAAAAAAAAAAAACACAGGAACGAGCCTGATAAGTGACGGGGTGTCATTTATAAAAGTTCCGGGGGCGCTGGGTGTGCCCCCCCCCGGGAGTGGCGAAAAGTTGGTGAAAAAAAAAAAAAAAAAAAAACACAGGAACGAGCTCTGATAAGTGCTGGTGTCACAAAACAAATTCCCGGGGGCTGCTGGATGTGCCACGGGAGGGCGGAAAAGTTGGTGAAAAAAAAAAAAAAAAACGGGCAGGAACGAGCTCGATAAGTGACTGGTGCCCACTTACAAAGTTCCGGGCTCTGGAGTGCGCACGGATGGCGGAAAGGGGGTGAAAAAAAAAAAGGGCGGGCAGGGCCTGAAAGGGACCGTGTCACTTACAAATTTGGGGCGCGGATGTGCGCACGGAGGGGGGTGCGAAAGTGTTGAGGGTGAACTGCGTCACCAAATCAACGCTCGGCCGGGCGAAAAAGGGGGGTAAAAAAGAGGAGGAAAGGAAGGGGGGGGGGGGAAGGGGGGGGGGAGGGGGGTGATGGGGGCGGGGATCGGGGCTCAAAAACTCACTTTTTAGTTTTTTTTTCTTTTTCTTTTTTTTCCTTCTTTTTTCTCTTCTTTTCTTTCTTTCCCTTTTCTTCTCTCTTTTTTCTTCCTCTTCGCAGGAGTTTGGTGTCACAGGCTACGTGGCACCACAAGGCCCAGCCGGAGAATCGGGCAGTGTGACCGCACACAAGAATCCCACAAGTTGAGGACCCCTCAGTGGGGTCAGACAGGCAGATCCATTTGCAGACGGGCACAGAGGGGTCACATTCCTGCTGACCTTATTGGTGGATCGTATACATCAATCCCCCAAAAAAAGGAGACCCCCCTGCATTCCCGGGGTTTGCTAGGCACTGGACTGAAATCGGGCTCACCTCCGATTCCGGGCGGGGGCACCGGCGGGGTCACCTAGCAGGGAAACAGAGCGGTCCACCGCTGCGGCCCGTGATTGGCGCGATCGCGATACATCGATCGCGCCAACAGCCCTTCGCCCAACAGGCCCGGCCTAGATCGGGGCTATTTTCGCACCGATCCAGGCAGGTACGGGAGGGGACACGCGGGTATACCCGCTGTGCCCTGCCCATTGGGGCGATCGATGTGATCCGTCGCGCCAACCGGGGGGTCTGGCTTTCCTAGGCCCGCCTAAACGGTACATCGGTACTCGATCCTAGCCTGCGATCCACTGTTTTTAAACCGCTCTATTGGGGAAAAAGTGAGAAAGGCTTTATTTGGGGTTCAAATTCAACACCAAAACACACGATCGGGGAGGCCTGAGGGGGGAGACCAGCCCGGGATCCGACCCCAAATTCCAAAGGAAGCTGGCGTCGGGAAATTTTTTTTGGGAACACCGCACTTAAATCGCGATGTGCATTAAAGGGCATGACGTACTATCCCCCATGGTCAAATGGGACGGGTTTTTGGGCGGGATATACCTAAGTCAAGAGGGGGTTAAAAATTCCCATAAATTTAGGATAACCATATGCCACAGGCCATGGGATTACACCCAAAAAAGAAAAAACCCTAAAAAATGTAAATGTATCAGCGGCGACAGCTGTATTAGTGGGGTTGGGGGAATTTTAAATCTTCGTAATATTTGAGGAAAACACATACCACGGCAAGAGGGTTTCACCAGAATATAAAAAAATAAAAAATGTACAGAAATTTTAAAACAGCTTATACAGTGTTGGGCAATTTGAAAACTCGTATATATTTTAGCAATAACCACAACCTTCACAGGCTCAGTATGGATACCTAAAGATGAAAAACATAAAAAGTGTACTTATCATACGTACACGTGTACAGCTTGGGGTAATTTTAAATCTCCGTCTTTTTTTTGAGGGGTAACACACCGGACACAGGCTCAGTATGAATAAAACCCCAAAAATTTAAAAGCAAAAAACGTGTAGTGTACAGTAGCGCAGCTGTAACTTTTGGGTAATTTTTTAAAACCCCTTTTATAATTCAGGAGTGACCACACTCACAGCCAGAAGGAAAACCCAGAATATGAAAACATAAAATGGTACTAATCAGAGCGTAAGCTGTAAAAGTGTTGGGGAAAATTTTTTTTCTCCGTAAATATTTGAGGAGAACAATGTTCACAGGGGTCAGTATGAATTAAACCAGAAAAAAAAAAGCATAAAAAAATGCACTATGTCAAACATATAGCTTAACAGTTTTGGGATAATTTTTAAAACCCTAAATTTCAGGAGTAACACACACGGTCACAGGCTCAGTATGGTTACACCAAATAAGAAAAAACAGAAAAATGTCTGTATCAGTAGCATAACAGCTGTATACAGGGGGGTAATTTTTTTAAACTCCGCATATATTTTAGGATAAAACACATGGTCACAAAACTCAGTATGGATAACAACAAAATATAAAAAGCAGAAAAATTTTACGTTCCACAAAGTACAGCTGTATACAGTGTTTGGGGTAATTTTTAAAACTTTTTATATATTTCAGGGTTACAGACACACACAGGGTCATATGAAACACCCGAATAAAAACAAAAAAGGTACTGCACAGTAGCGACAGCTGATACATGTTGGGGTAATTTTAAATCTCCGTATATTTTGAGGAGTACACATATGTTCACAGCTCAGTATGAATTACACCAGAATAAGAAAAGCATAAAAAGTGCACTTGTCAGAGCATAGCTGTATACAGTGTTGGGATAATTTTAAATCTCTCTATATATTTCAGGAGTAACACACACGTCACAGGCTCAGTATGGATTTAACACCAGAATATGAAAAGCAGAAAAAGTGTACTGTATCAGTAGCTACAGCTTGTATACAGTGTTGGGTAATTTAAATTCCCATATATATTTCAGGAGTAACACACACGGTCACAGGCTCAGTATGTATAACACAAAATAAATTTAGCATAAAAAGTGTACTGTATCATAGCATACAGCTCTATACAGTGTTGGGTAATTTTAAATCTCTGTATATATTTAGGAGTAAACACACACCTCACAGGCTCAGTATGGATTACACCAGAATATGAAAAGCAGAAAAGTATACTGTATCAGTACATACAGCTGTATAAGTGTTGGTGCTAATTTTAAATCTTAGTATATTTTGAGGAGTAAACATAAGCGTCACAGGCTCTATATGGACTTTGCAATCCGTTCATAGGATAACTAAAAATTTTGTAGCATGTGGTTATCCCTTTTTCTGAGCATTATCATCAGTGTGGACTTACTTTTTGCTGATTATCTTCACAGTTTATTTTAGATGTTTATTAATCAGTGTTTCACTATGGTTTTCTAATAAACTTGGATAAATTGAATATAATTTTTATGGTCGGTGAACCAACCTTGTGGCTCTGTCTTCTCAGTTTATTCATTGTCTTTTTCATGCTGGGACCCGACAATAATTATTATTATTTATATAATTGAAGTGGTCCCCCAACTTTATACTTTCTCACACGGTCACAGGCTATAGAATAACACCAGAATATGAAAAGCATAAAAAGTGTACTGTATCAGTAGCTTACAGCTGTATACAGTGTTGGGGTAATTTTAAATCTCCGTATATATTTGAGGAGTAACACACAGGCTCACAGTCTCAGTATGGATTACACAAGAATATGAAAGCAGAAAAAGTGTACTGTATCAGTAGCTTACAGCAGTATACAGTGTTGGGCTAATTTTAAATCTCCGTATATATTTCAGGAGTAACACACACTGTCACAGGCTCAGTATGGATAACACCAGAATAAGAAAAGCATAAAAAGTGTACTGTATCAGTAGCGTACAGCTGTATACAGTGTTGGTGTAATTTTAAATCTCCATATATTCTTGAGGAGTAAACACAGGCTCACAGTCTCAGTATGGATTACTCCAGAATATAAAAGCAGAAAAAGTGTACTGTATCAGTAGCTTACAGCTGTATACAGTGTTGAGGTAATTTGAAATCTCTTTATATATTTCAGCAGTAATAAACACGGTCACAGGCTTAGTATGTATAACACAAGAATATGATTTCCATAAAAAGTGTACTGTATCAGTAGCATACAGCTCTTTACAGTGTTGGGGTAATTTTAAATCTCTGTATATATTTGAGGAGTAACACACACGCTCACAGACTCAGTATGGATTACACCAGAATATGAAAAGCAGAAAAGTATACTGTATCAGTAGCATACAGCTGTATATAGTGTTGTTCTAATTTTAAATCTTAGTATATGTTTGAGGAGTAACATACACGGTCACAGGCTCTTATATGTACATTTGCTAATTCTGTTCATGGATATCTAACTAATTTTGGCATGTGGTTATTCCCTTTTTCTGAGCATTTATCTCATCATTGTGGACTTCTTTTTTGCTTGTGTATGCTTCACAGTTGTGATTTTAATTGTTTTTAATTATGTGTGTTTACTATGGTTTTTTTCTAATAAACTTTGTATAATTTGAATATATTTTTTGGTCGGTGATCCTTACCTTTTGGCTCGTGTCTTTTCCTCTGTTTTTTCATTGTTACTTTTTCGCATGCCTGAGTGATCCCGACAAATTATTATTATTATTATTATTAATTAAGTGGTGCCCGCAATTATACTTGCTCATACACGGTCACAGGCTCAGTATGAATAACACCAGAATATAAAAAGCATAAAAAGTGTACTGTATCAGTAGCGTACAGCTGTATACAGTGTTGGGGTAATTTAA
Source organism: Oophaga sylvatica (assembly GCA_033576555.1). Taxonomy (NCBI): domain Eukaryota; kingdom Metazoa; phylum Chordata; class Amphibia; order Anura; family Dendrobatidae; genus Oophaga; species Oophaga sylvatica. Next base: position 158,910,377 of record JARQOD010000009.1, read on the forward strand.
ATCTCCATATATACTTGAGGAGTAACACACAGGCTCACAGTCTCAGTATGGATTACTCAAGAATAGAAAGCAAAAAGTGTACTGTATCAGTAGCTTACAGCTGTATACAGTGTTGGATAATTTTAAATCTCCCTATATATTTCCGCAGTAAACACACACGGTCACAGGCTCAGTATGGATAACACCAGAATATGAAAAGCAGAAAAAGTGTACTGTATCAGTAGTGTACATTGTATACAGTGTTGGGCTAATTTAAATTTCCATATATATTTCAGGAGTAACACACACGGTCACAGGCTCAGTATGTATAACACAAGAATATGATTTGCATAAAAAGTGTACTGTATCAGTAGCATACAGCTCTTTACAGTGTTGGGTAATTTTAAATCTCTGTATATATTTGAGGATAACACACACGCTCACAGGCTCAGTATGGATTACACCAGAATATGAAAAGCAGAAAAGTATACTGTATCAGTAGCATACAGCTGTATATAGTGTTGTGCTAATTTTAAATCTTAGTATATGTTTGAGGAGTAACATACACGGTCACAGGCTCTTATATGTACATTTGCTAATTCTGTTCATGGATATCTAACTAATTTTGGCATGTGGTTTATACCCTTTTTCTGAGCATTTATCTCATCATTGTGGACTTCTTTTTTGCTTGTGTATGCTTCACAGTTGTGATTTTAATTGTTTTTAATTATGTGTGTTTACTATGGTTTTTTTCTAATAAACTTTGTATAATTTGAATATATTTTTTGGTCGGTGATCCTTACCTTTTGGCTCGTGTCTTTTCCTCTGTTTTTTCATTGTTACTTTTTCGCATGCCTGAGTGATCCCGACAAATTATTATTATTATTATTATTAATTAAGTGGTGCCCGCCCAACTTTATACTTGCTCATACACGGTCACAGGCTCAGTATGAATAACACCAGAATATGAAAAGCATAAAAAGTGTACTGTATCAGTAGCGTACAGCTGTATACAGTGTTGGGGTAATTTTAAATCTCCATATATACTTGAGGAGTAACACACAGGCTCACAGTCTCAGTATGGATTACTCAAGAATATGAAAGCAGAAAAGTGTACTGTATCAGTAGCTTACAGCTGTATACAGTGTTGGGATAATTTTAAATCTCCCTATATATTTCCGCAGTAACACACACGGTCACAGGCTCAGTATGGATAACACCAGAATATGAAAAGCAGAAAAAGTGTACTGTATCAGTAGTGTACACTTGTATACAGTGTTGGGCTAATTTAAATTTCCATATATATTTCAGGAGTAACACACACGGCTCACAGGCTCAGTATGTATAACACAAGAATATGATTTGCATAAAAAGTGTACTGTATCAGTAGCATACAGCTCTTTACAGTGTTGGGTAATTTTAAATCTCTGTATATATTTGAGGAGTAACACACACGCTCATAGGCTCAGTATGGATTACACCAGAATATGAAAAGCAGAAAAGTATACTGTATCAGTAGCATACAGCTGTATATAGTGTTGTGCTAATTTTAAATCTTAGTATATGTTTGAGGAGTAACATACACGGTCACAGGCTCTTATATGTACATTTGCTAATTCTGTTCATGGATATCTAACTAATTTTGGCATGTGGTTATACCCTTTTTCTGAGCATTTATCTCATCATTGTGGACTTCTTTTTTGCTTGTGTATGCTTCACAGTTGTGATTTTAATTGTTTTTAATTATGTGTGTTTACTATGGTTTTTTTCTAATAAACTTTGTATAATTTGAATATATTTTTTGGTCGGTGATCCTTACCTTTTGGCTCGTGTCTTTTCCTCTGTTTTTTCATTGTTACTTTTTCGCATGCCTGAGTGATCCCGACAAATTATTACTATTATTATTATTATTATTATTAATTAAGTGGTGCCCGCCCAACTTTATACTTTCTCATACACGGTCACAGCCTCAGTATGAATAACACCAGAATATGAAAAGCATAAAAAGTGTACTGTATCAGTAGCGTACAGCTGTATACAGTGTTGGGGTAATTTTAAATCTCCATATATACTTGAGGAGTAACACACAGGCTCACAGTCTCAGTATGGATTACTCAAGAATATGAAAGCAGAAAAAGTGTACTGTATCAGTAGCTTACAGCTGTATACAGTGTTGGGCTAATTTTAAATCTCCGTATATATTTCAGGAGTAACAAACTCGGTCACAGGCTCAGTATGGATTACACCAGAATAAGAAAAGCATAAAAAGTGTACTGTATCAGTAGTGTATATCTGTATAATGTTTTGGGATAATTTTAAATCTCCCTATATATTTCAAGAGTAACACACACTGTCACAGGCTCAGTATGGATAACACCAGAATATTAAAAGCAGAAAAAGTATACTGCATCCGTAGCGTACCGCTGTATACAGTGTTGGGGTAATTTGAAATCTCTTTATATATTTCAGGAGTAATAAACACGGTCACAGGCTCAGTATGGATAACACCAGAATATGAAAAGCATAAAAAATGTACTGTATCAGGAGCGTACAGCTGTATATAGTGTTGGGGTAATTTACATGTCCGTATATATTTGAGGAGTAACACATATGCTCACAGGCTCAGTGTGGATTACACCAGAATAAGAAAACCATAAAAAGTGTACTGTATCAGCGGCGTACAGCTTTATATAGTGTTGGGGTAATTTTAAATCTTCGTATATATTTGAGGAGTAACACATATGCTCACAGGCTAAGTATGGATTACACCAGAATATGAAAAGAATAAAAAGTGTACAGTATTAGTAGAGTACAGCTGTATACAGTGTTGGAGCAATTTGAAATCTCTGTATATATTTCAGCAATACACACACCTTCACAGGCTCAGTATGGATAACACTAGAAGATGAAAAACATAAAAAGTGTACTGTATCAGTAGCGTACAGCTGTGTACAGCGTTGGTGTAATTTTAAATCTCCGTCTTTATTTGAGGAGTAACACACATGGACACAGGCTCAGTATGAATAACACCAGAATATGAAAAGCATAAAACGTGTAGTGTATCAGTAGCGTACAGCTGTATACATTGTTGGGGTAATTTTAAATCTCCGTATATATTTCAGGAGTGACAACACGGTCATAGGCTCAGTATGGATCACACCAGAATATGAAAAGCATAAAACGTGTACTATATCAATAGCGTATAGCTGTATATAGTGTTGGGGTATTTTTAATTCTCCGTAAATATTTGAGGAGTAACATATGTTCACAGGCTCAGTATGAATTATACCAGAATAAGAAAAGCATAAAAAGTGCACTATGTCAGAAGCGTATAGCTGTATACAGTGTTGGGATAATTTAAATCTCTCTATATATTTCAGGAGTAACACACACAGTCACAGGCTCAGTATGGATTACACCAGAATATGAAAAGCAGAAAAAGTGTACTGTATCAGTAGCATACAGCTGTATACAGTGTTGGGGTAATTTTAAATCTCCGCATATATTTGAGGAGTAACACACATGGTCACAGGCTCAGTATGGATAACAACAAAAGATAAAAAGCAGAAAAAGTGTACTGTTCCAGCAAAGTACAGCTGTATACAGTGTTGGGCTAATTTTAAATCTTCGTATATATTTCAGGAGTTACAGACACGATCACAGGCTCAGTATGGATAACACCAGAATATGAAAAGCATAAAAAGTGTACTGTATCAGTAGCGTACAGCTGTATACAGTGTTGGGGTAATTTTAAATCTCCATATATACTTGAGGAGTAACACACAGGCTCACAGTCTCAGTATGGATTTCTCAAGAATATGAAAGCAGAAAAAGTGTACTGTATCAGTAGCTTACAGCTGTATACAGTGTTGGGCTAATTTTAAATCTACGTATATATTTCAGGAGTAACAAACTCGGTCACAGGCTCAGTATGGATTACACCAGAATATGAAAAGCATAAAAAGTGTACTAAATCAGTAGCGCACAGCTGTATACAGTGTTGGAGTAATTTGAAATCTCTGCATATATTTCAGCAATAACACACACGGTCACAGGCTCAGTATGGATAATACTAGAATATGAAAAGCATAAAAAGTGTACTGTATCAGTAGCGTATAGCTGTATATAGTGTTGGGGTGATTTCAAATCTCCTTAAATAATTGAGGAGTAACACATATGTTCACAGGCTCAGTATGGATTACACCAGAATAAGAAAAGCATAAAAAGTGCACTGTGTCAGTAGCGCATAGCTGTATACAGTTTGGGATAATTTTAAATCTCCCTATATATTTCCGGAGTAACACACACGGTCACAGCTCAGTATGGATAACACCAGAATATGAAAAGCAGAAAAAGTGTACTGTATCAGTAGTGTACATTTGTATACAGTGTTGGGCTAATTTAAATTTCCATATATATTTCAGGAGTAACACACACGGTCACAGGCTCAGTATGTATAACACAAGAATATGATTTGCATAAAAAGTGTACTGTATCAGTAGCATACAGCTCTTTACAGTGTTGTGGTAATTTTAAATCTCTGTATATATTTGAGGAGTAACACACACGCTCACAGGCTCAGTATGGATTACACCAGAATATGAAAAGCAGAAAAGTATACTGTATCAGTAGCATACAGTTGTATATAGTGTTGTGCTAATTTTAAATCTTAGTATATGTTTGAGGAGTAACATACACGGTCACAGGCTCTTATATGTACATTTGCTAATTCTGTTCATGGATATCTAACTAATTTTGGCATGTGGTTATTCCCTTTTTCTGAGCATTTATCTCATCATTGTGGACTTTTTTTGCTTGTGTATGCTTCACAGTTGTGATTTTAATTGTTTTTAATTATGTGTGTTTACTATGGTTTTTTTCTAATAAACTTTGTATAATTTGAATATATTTTTTGGTCGGTGATCCTTACCTTTTGGCTCGTGTCTTTTCCTCTGTTTTTTCATTGTTACTTTTTCGCATGCCTGAGTGATCCCGACAAATAATTATTATTATTATTATTATTAATTAAGTGGTGCCCGCCCAACTTTATACTTTCTCATACACGGTCACAGGCTCAGTATGAATAACACCAGAATATGAAAAGCATAAAAAGTGTACTGTATCAGTAGCTTACAGCTGTATACAGTGTTGGGGTAATTTTAAATCTCCTATATATTTGAGGAGCAACACACAGGCTCACAGTCTCAGTATGGATTACACTAGAATATGAAAGCAGAAAAAGTGTGCTGTATCAGCAGCTTACAGCTGTATACAGTGTTGGGCTAATTTTAAATCTCCCTATATATTTCAGGAGTAACACACACTGTCACAGGCTCAGTATGGATAACACCAGAATAAGAAAAGCAGAAAAAGTGTACTGTATCAGTAGCATACAGCTGTATAAAGTGTTGGCTAATTTAAATCTCGTATATATTTCAGGAGTAACAACACGGTCACAGGCTCAGTATGGATAACACCAGAATATGAAAAGCATAAAAAGTATACTGTATCAGTAGCGTACAGCTGTATACAGTGTTGGGGTAATTTTAAATCTCTGTATATATTTGAGGAGTAACACACACGCTCACAGGCTCAGTATGGATTACACCAGAATATGAAAAGCAGAAAAGTGTACTGTATCAGTAGCATACAGCGTATATAGTGTTGGCTAATTTTAAATCTCGTATATATTTGAGGAGTAACACACATGTCACAGGCTCAGTATGATACACCAGAATATGAAAGATAAAAAGTGCAATGTTAGTAGCGTATCAGCTGTATACAGTTTGGTGTAATTTTAAATCTCCATATATTTTGAGAGTAACACACGGTCACAGTCTCAGTATGGATTACTCCAGAATATGAAAAGCAGAAAAAGTGTACTGTATCAGTAGCTTACAGCTGTATACAGTGTTGGGTAATTTGAAATCTCTTTATATATTTCAGCAGTATAAACACGGTCACAGGCTTAGTATGTATAACACAAGAATATGATTTGCATAAAAAGTGTACTGTATCAGTAGCATACAGCTCTTTACAGTGTTGGGTAATTTTAAATCTCTGTATATATTTGAGGAGTAACACACACGCTCACAGACTCAGTATGGATTACACCAGAATATGAAAAGCAGAAAAGTATACTGTATCAGTAGCATACAGCTGTATATAGTGTTGTTCTAATTTTAAATCTTAGTATATGTTTGAGGAGTAACATACACGGTCACAGGCTCTTATATGTACATTTGCTAATTCTGTTCATGGATATCTAACTAATTTTGGCATGTGGTTATTCCCTTTTTCTTAGCATTTATCTCATCATTGTGGACTTCTTTTTTGCTTGTTATGCTTCACAGTTGTGATTTTAATTGTTTTTAATTATGTGTGTTTACTATGGTTTTTTTCTAATAAACTTTGTATAATTTGAATATATTTTTTGGTCGGTGATCCTTACCTTTTGGCTCGTGTCTTTTCCTCTGTTTTTTCATTGTTACTTTTTCGCATGCCTGAGTGATCCCGACAAATATTATTATTATTATTATTATTAATTAAGTGGTGCCCGCCCAACTTTATACTTTCTCATACACGGTCACAGGCTCAGTATGAATAACACCAGAATATAAAAGCATAAAAAGTGTACTGTATCAGTAGCGTACAGCTGTATACAGTGTTGGGGTAATTTTAAATCTCCATATATACTTGAGGAGTAACACACAGGCTCACAGTCTCAGTATGGATTACTCAGAATATGAAAGCAGAAAAGTGTACTGTATCAGTAGCTTACAGCTGTATACAGTGTTGGGATAATTTTAAATCTCCCTATATATTTCCGCAGTAACACACACGGTCACAGGCTCAGTATGGATAACACCAGAATATGAAAAGCAGAAAAAGTGTACTGTATCAGTAGTGTACACTTGTATACAGTGTTGGCTAATTTAAATTTCCTATATATTTCAGGAGTAACACACACGTCACAGGCTCAGTATGTATAACACAAGAATATGATTTGCATAAAAAGTGTACTGTATCAGTAGCATACAGCTCTTACAGTGTTGGGGTAATTTTAAATCTCTGTATATATTTGAGGAGTAACACACACGCTCATAGGCTCAGTATGGATTACACCAGAATATGAAAAGCAGAAAAGTATACTGTATCAGTAGCATACAGCTGTATATAGTGTTGTGCTAATTTTAAATCTAGTATATGTTTGAGGAGTAACATACACGGTCACAGGCTCTTATATGTACATTTGCTAATTCTGTTCATGGATATCTAACTAATTTTGGCATGTGGTTATACCCTTTTTCTGAGCATTTATCTCATCATTGTGGACTTCTTTTTTGCTTGTGTATGCTTCACAGTTGTGATTTTAATTGTTTTTAATTATGTGTGTTTACTATGGTTTTTTCTAATAAACTTTGTATAATTTGAATATATTTTTTGGTCGGTGATCCTTACCTTTTGGCTCGTGTCTTTTCCTCTGTTTTTTCATTGTTACTTTTTCGCATGCCTGAGTGATCCCGACAAATTATTATTATTATATTATTAATTAAGTGGTGCCCGCCCAACTTTATACTTTCTCATACACGGTCACAGGCTCAGTATGAATAACACCAGAATATGAAAAGCATAAAAAGTGTACTGTATCAGTAGTGTACAGCTGTATACAGTGTTGGGGTAATTTTAAATCTCCATATATACTTGAGGAGTAACACACAGGCTCACAGTCTCAGTATGGATTACTCAAGAATATGAAAGCAGAAAAAGTGTACTGTATCAGTAGCTTACAGCTGTATACAGTGTTGGGCTAATTTTAAATCTCCGTATATATTTCAGGAGTAACAAACTCGGTCACAGGCTCAGTATGGATTACACCAGAATAAGAAAAGCATAAAAAGTGTACTGTATCAGTAGTGTATATCTGTATAATGTTTTGGGATAATTTTAAATCTCCCTATATATTTCAAGAGTAACACACACTGTCACAGGCTCAGTATGGATAACACCAGAATATTAAAAGCAGAAAAAGTATACTGCATCCGTAGCGTACCGCTGTATACAGTGTTGGGGTAATTTGAAATCTCTTTATATATTTCAGGAGTAGAGTTGAGCGATACTTTCCGATATCCTAAAGTATCGGAATCGGAATGGTATCGCCGATATCACTAAAATATCGGCGATACCCGATACCGATACCGGAAGTCCCATGTAAGTCTATGGGAACAAAATATCGAAATTAAAAAAAACCCATTCTTGCCTTGTTGGTTAATTGTACATGAAGGAAAACAAGAAAGAGTAATGTAGAATGTATTGGGGGAGGTTGAGGAGACATTAAAGGCATAGATGTTTGACCCAATCTAATGGAATAGCATTAATTTTTTATTTTTAGGAAATACGTTCGGATTGACGAACAAATTGACAATGTTGTTAACCTTTTTTCTATTTTGTCAAATATGTCTGTTTCACAACTTCCATGGTCTTCACCTTTTTAACTTTTCACACACTTTCTCCTTCATAATTTTCAGCAGCATCATCTTTCTCATCAAATTATTCTTCATCTTCACCTTCTTAATCTTCTAAAACTTCTTGCTATTCATCTTTTTGTTAACATTACTTATATTGTTCTTATTAAACAGTTATTATTCTTCATATTCTACTTCTTCATCTTCTTCCTATTCATCCTTTTCATCATATTCTTATTTGTGACAGACATTCCTGTACTTGTAATCTGTAAAACTCTGAATTTTCATCCTTCCGTTCTTGCTGTCACTAAAGATTTTAATTACAACAGTATTTGTCCGCGTTCAGTTTAGCCTGCAGCAGCATCAGGCATTTTCCAGGGGCACCACGAGGAGGAACGGACTCACCCCCATACACTGCTTAGTCTTCTTCTGCTTAGAATTTAGAGCATATATTTTGCTCTTCATTTTGGTCTTATACTTAATGTTCTTCTGCTTTTTGATCTTCTGCTTATTGTTCTTCTGTCTCTTGTTCTGTATCTTGTAGTTTGTCTTAACCTTCTTTGTCCTGTTGGTGATGGTACAAAAGCCAATGGAAGTAACGAGGACCAGCTGACTGTGCTGGAACCCGGAGGGTCAGCAGAAGGAAAAGAGCCAATGGCACAACCGAGGACCAGCTGACGTTACTGGGACAGGGTTACTAAGCAGGAGGTACCTGTGCTCCAAAGCACTACCAAGGACCAGCAGACGTTGCTGGAACTCGGATACCGACATGGAGGCACCTAGGCCAAAGGCACTGCGGAGAACCAGCTGACGGTACTGGAACCCGGATGGGTAGCAGAAGGTACAAGAGCCAATGAAAGTAACGAGGACCAGCTGACTGTGCTGGAACCCGGAGGGTCAGCAGAAGGAAAAGAGCCAATGGCACAACCGAGGACCAGCTGACGTTACTGGGACAGGGTTACTAAGCAGGAGGTACCTGTGCTCCAAAGCACTACCAAGGACCAGCAGACGTTGCTGGAACTCGGATACCGACATGGAGGCACCTAGGCCAAAGGTACTGCGGAGAACCAGCTGACGGTACTGGAACCCGATGGGTAGCAGAAGGTACCCATGGAAATTAAAGTTGAGGCAGCAGGACTTTTGCCGTTCACACAGCAGGGGAACAGCTGACATTACTGAACCCCAGTAACACAGGAGCAAGTGTAGACTGTGCTAACAGCACTTCCGAGAAACAACTGGCGGTGTTGTAACCCAGGGATGAGAAGAGAGAACATGGTGGAGGCAGCAGGACTTTTTGCCGTTCACACAGCAGGGGAACAGCTGACATTACTGAACCCCAGTAACACAGGAGCAAGTGTAGACTGTGCTAACAGCACTTCCGAGAAACAACTGGCGGTGTTGTAACCCAGGGATGAGAAGAGAACAGGGTGGAGGCAGCAGGACTTTTTGCCGTTCACACAGCAGGGGAACAGCTGACATTACTGAACCCCAGTAACACAGGAGCAAGTGTAGACTGTGCTAACAGCACTTCCGAGAAACAACTGGCGGTGTTGTAACCCAGGGATGAGAAGAGAACAGGTGGAGGCAGCAGGACTTTTTGCCGTTCACACAGCAGGGGAACAGCTGACATTACTGAACCCCAGTAACACAGGAGCAAGTGTAGACTGTGCTAACAGCACTTCCGAGAAACAACTGGCGGTGTTGTAACCCAGGGATGAGAAGAGAACAGGGTGGAGGCAGCAGGACTTTTTGCCGTTCACACAGCAGGGGAACAGCTGACATTACTGAACCCCAGTAACACAGGAGCAAGTGTAGACTGTGCTAACAGCACTTCCGAGAAACAACTGGCGGTGTTGTAACCCAGGGATGAGAAGAGAACATGGTGGAGGCAGCAGGACTTTTTGCCGTTCACACAGCAGGGGAACAGCTGACATTACTGAACCCCAGTAACACAGGAGCAAGTGTAGACTGTGCTAACAGCACTTCCGAGAAACAACTGGCGGTGTTGTAACCCAGGGATGAGAAGAGAACAGGTGGAGGCAGCAGGACTTTTTGCCGTTCACACAGCAGGGGAACAGCTGACATTACTGAACCCCAGTAACAAGGAGCAAGTGTAGACTGTGCTAACAGCACTTCCGAGAAACAACTGGCGGTGTTGTAACCCAGGGATGAGAAGAGAACATGGTGGAGGCAGCAGGACTTTTGCCGTTCACACAGCAGGGAACAGCTGACATTACTGAACCCCAGTAACACAGGAGCAAGTGTAGACTGTGCTAACAGCACTTCCGAGAAACAACTGGCGGTGTTGTAACCCAGGGATGAGAAGAGAACATGGTGGAGGCAGCAGGACTTTTTGCCGTTCACACAGCAGGGGAACAGCTGACATTACTGAACCCCAGTAACACAGGAGCAAGTGTAGACTGTGCTAACAGCACTTCCGAGAAACAACTGGCGGTGTTGTAACCCAGGGATGAGAAGAGAACAGGTGGAGGCAGCAGGACTTTTGCCGTTCACACAGCAGGGAACAGCTGACATTACTGAACCCCAGTAACACAGGAGCAAGTGTAGACTGTGCTAACAGCACTTCCGAGAAACAACTGGCGGTGTTGTAACCCAGGGATGAGAAGAGAACATGGTGGAGGCAGCAGGACTTTTTGCCGTTCACACAGCAGGGGAACAGCTGACATTACTGAACCCCAGTAACACAGGAGCAAGTGTAGACTGTGCTAACAGCACTTCCGAGAAACAACTGGCGGTGTTGTAACCCAGGGATGAGAAGAGAACAGGTGGAGGCAGCAGGACTTTTTGCCGTTCACACAGCAGGGGAACAGCTGACATTACTGAACCCCAGTAACACAGGAGCAAGTGTAGACTGTGCTAACAGCACTTCCGAGAAACAACTGGCGGTGTTGTAACCCAGGGATGAGAAGAGAACATGGTGGAGGCAGCAGGACTGTTTGCCGTTCACACAGCAGGGGAACAGCTGACATTACTGAACCCCAGTAACACAGGAGCAAGTGTAGACTGTGCTAACAGCACTTCCGAGAAACAACTGGCGGTGTTGTAACCCAGGGATGAGAAGAGAACAGGTGGAGGCAGCAGGACTTTTTGCCGTTCACACAGCAGGGGAACAGCTGACATTACTGAACCCCAGTAACACAGGAGCAAGTGTAGACTGTGCTAACAGCACTTCCGAGAAACAACTGGCGGTGTTGTAACCCAGGGATGAGAAGAGAACATGGTGGAGGCAGCAGGACTTTTTGCCGTTCACACAGCAGGGGAACAGCTGACATTACTGAACCCCAGTAACACAGGAGCAAGTGTAGACTGTGCTAACAGCACTTCCGAGAAACAACTGGCGGTGTTGTAACCCAGGGATGAGAAGAGAACATGGTGGAGGCAGCAGGACTTTTGCCGTTCACACAGCAGGGAACAGCTGACATTACTGAACCCCAGTAACACAGGAGCAAGTGTAGACTGTGCTAACAGCACTTCCGAGAAACAACTGGCGGTGTTGTAACCCAGGGATGAGAAGAGAACAGGTGGAGGCAGCAGGACTTTTTGCCGTTCACACAGCAGGGGAACAGCTGACATTACTGAACCCCAGTAACACAGGAGCAAGTGTAGACTGTGCTAACAGCACTTCCGAGAAACAACTGGCGGTGTTGTAACCCAGGGATGAGAAGAGAACAGGGTGGAGGCAGCAGGACTTTTTGCCGTTCACACAGCAGGGGAACAGCTGACATTACTGAACCCCAGTAACACAGGAGCAAGTGTAGACTGTGCTAACAGCACTTCCGAGAAACAACTGGCGGTGTTGTAACCCAGGGATGAGAAGAGAACATGGTGGAGGCAGCAGGACTTTTTGCCGTTCACACAGCAGGGAACAGCTGACATTACTGAACCCCAGTAACACAGGAGCAAGTGTAGACTGTGCTAACAGCACTTCCGAGAAACAACTGGCGGTGTTGTAACCCAGGGATGAGAAGAGAACATGGTGGAGGCAGCAGGACTTTTTGCCGTTCACACAGCAGGGGAACAGCTGACATTACTGAACCCCAGTAACACAGGAGCAAGTGTAGACTGTGCTAACAGCACTTCCGAGAAACAACTGGCGGTGTTGTAACCCAGGGATGAGAAGAGAACATGGTGGAGGCAGCAGGACTTTTTGCCGTTCACACAGCAGGGGAACAGCTGACATTACTGAACCCCAGTAACACAGGAGCAAGTGTAGACTGTGCTAACAGCACTTCCGAGAAACAACTGGCGGTGTTGTAACCCAGGGATGAGAAGAGAACATGGTGGAGGCAGCAGGACTTTTTGCCGTTCACACAGCAGGGGAACAGCTGACATTACTGAACCCCAGTAACACGGGAGCAAGTGTAGACTGTGCTAACAGCACTTCCGAGAAACAACTGGCGGTGTTGTAACCCAGGGATGAGAAGAGAACAGGTGGAGGCAGCAGGACTTTTTGCCGTTCACACAGCAGGGGAACAGCTGACATTACTGAACCCCAGTAACACGGAGCAAGTGTAGACTGTGCTAACAGCACTTCCAAGCAACAACTGGCGGTGTTGGAGCCCAGGGTCAAGGAGGATGTTTAAATACTAGATCAAGTATTTTCCTTGTTACGTGTCAATTAAAAATGTCTATACTCCAAACAAGAGAAATATAACCTTTAGTACCATAAGATGATGATTTTACTTTAAAAAATATATGTAAATTAATAATTGACAAACATAAACGCATACATTAACATGTTGAAAAGCAATGCAAACCACAATAAAAATCGGTTAAATAATCTGCTATACGGTTTTAAATAAAAGCATACAAGTACATATCAGAATCCATTAATGATGGATAAGTAACAGTATGTACACCATTTTCATTTGCTGAATAATATCACTAAAAAGTTTTTAAAAATATCTAAAATTTCCATCATGTAATACTGATAATATGTGGCAATCATTTATATTAACAAAAAAAACCTTTAAAAAGTGCATAGTGAAAACAGCTATTTATGCCTGACTGTGGACTTGCAAGCATGACAACGGATAGATAAGGTATATATAGATGACACTGCATAGCCACAGATGGTGAATGGCGATGTAATACTGTACCTCAATAAAGTGTGCGTTACTACTACATCCTTTTTTTTATATAGCTTTATAAAAGGGTACGTGCATGTATGCTTGCGCCTTTGTTTGGACGCACAGACTGGCTTCCTGCTGTGACGCGTTGGGTATTGGAGCGTCTGTGCGTCTTATGACGCAGACTAACATTCACGGTGCGCATCGTTCATCATCGCAAGCGTACCGACAACACAAAGGCGTTGTCATGACTGCTTTACTCAGTAAACATGCACCTATGATGAAACATACACGCATGTGCCCTATTACATAACAAGCTACAAGAAAAATGCGTGTGAGGTGTGACACAGCTGTTTTGTTAAGGTACAGTATTATATCGACATTGTACAGGTGTCGCTATTCAGTCTGATAAATAGATATCATTCACCTATTCTATCAGTTGTCGTTCTTTCAGCACCACTTACAGGTATATATTTTGCTATTGTGACTATGCACTATTGACTTTACCAAGGTAATGCATGATTTTTGTTAGCGATTATCATGTTTACATGAAGGACCTTTATGATATGGGCTGTTAACTTTCTAATCAAATATGTATTTTTTAAAATGACACAAATATAAGTAATGTTGAAGAGGACTATTCCTACATGCATTGTTTGCACAATATTACAGGTGTACATCACGTCCCTTAATCAACATTGGATATTATATTTACTTGTATGCTTTTATTTCAAAGGCAAGAACACTGAAGTATAACCTTCGCACTGCAGCAGTTGTCAAAGTTCAACCCACATTATGCACTTCCAACATTGCAGTATTTGAGTCATCATGATGTGAGTTGGATTTGTCTAAGCTATGGAGTGACAAGGTTGACCATCAGTATCCTATAGCATAAGTAGGCTTTTGTGTTTGCATTTGTTTTCGACATGTGCATATCTGTAATAATATGTCACAATTATTTTGTTACAGATTTGTGACAAAGACAAATCATTTTATGGTTTGAAAGTTGACGTTTCAAATGTTTACAGCTTAGAAATCATGGTGTAGCCTCATATCTATGTGTAGCACTACACACTTTGAGATGTCATGTTTTTTTCACCATGATTAGGTAGCTAGCAGTAATTTTTGCCGGACACACAGCAGGGGAACAGCAGGCGTTACTGAACCCCACAAACACATCAGCGATTGTTTTCATCTGTGCATCTAACACTTCTGAGCAGCAACTGCGCTGTTGAAGCCCAGGTCAAGGAGGGTGTAGGCAGAGGCCTAGTATGAGACGTTTGAAGTTGAAGTTGTAGTTAGCAGCAGTAATTTTTGCCAGACACACAGCAGGGGAACAGCAGGCGTTACTGAACCCCACAAACACATCAGCGATTGTTTTCATCTGTGCATCTAACACTTCTGAGCAGCAACTAGCGCTGTTGAAGCCCAGGGTCAAGGAGGGTGTAGGCAGAGGCCTAGTATGAGACGTTTGAAGTTGAAGTTGTAGTTAGCAGCAGTAATTTTTGCCAGACACACAGCAGGGGAACAGCAGGCGTTACTGAACCCCACAAACACATCAGCGATTGTTTTCATCTGTGCATCTAACACTTCTGAGCAGCAACTAGCGCTGTTGAAGCCCAGGGTCAAGGAGGGTGTAGGCACAAAATATTGAGTTATTGCCTTGTTACGTGGCCATTGCAAATGTATGTACTTCAAACAAGAATAAATGAACTTTTACTACAACAATAAAATGATAAATTTCAATTACAAGAATAGAAAAATATTTATACTTGACAGTCCTCTGTGGTTGATAACGTTTAATGGCTAACTGAAAATATGGTAACAAATTCAAAGCTTTCGAGACTACTCAGGTGTCTTCATCAGGCTAAGAGTAAAGCCAAAAATGAAGAATCACATATTTCTACACACAACAGGACACAGGAATAGCTAAGACAAGTGAGGGAGGGACAAGTGAGGGGAGACCGGCAACAAAAAGGAGAACAAGGATGAATTATCAGCGCCACACAATCACAGATAAATTAATGAATTTACCTGTGGCAAAAGACTTTTGTTTGCCCGGTCATAGCATCATGGATATGGAATTACTGGTATTAAAATATAACTTCAAATATGAGAAACGTACAAAGGTTTCAGAATATAAGCTCATCATGACCTTTGACACTGTTAGTGATGGAATGAATAGATCACATGGATTTATGTCATTCTATATCAATTAAGGAATCTGCGTCTATGCCCTTCCAGGGTCATGAAAACCCAAAAAAATACGCCAATGAGAGGGCAATCAAACTTTCTATCCTTATCTAGGAACTGTTCCAATATTTATGTTCATCCCTGTGAGATAATGACAGTTCTGATACACGTCACTTACTTGTCTTACCTATTGCACTATTCCTGTGTCCTGTTGTGTATAGAAATATGTGATGCTTAATTTTTTTAGTTAGTCTTTCCCTGATGAAGAGACGTGAGTAGCCTTGAAAGCTTGCAATTTGTTTCCATCTTTTCAGTTATCCATTAAAAGGTATCAACCACTGCTGACTCTGAAGTCTAAATATTTTTCTATCTACTGGCTAACACGGTACAAAGATACACATGTTTTCTAATTTCAAGAAGGAAAAATAAAGAAAATACAAATATAAACGCATATATGCACATGCCAAAAATAAATGGAACAACACAACACCCAAAAAATTGGTAACAAAATATAGTGTTGTAAATTTAAGAATAAAAGTACATTTTTTTTTTTATGAATAATGCTTAAGGAACGCTATGTTAAACCATAACATAGTGAAGACAATGGATTTTGTAATAGTCACTCATCATCATCATCGCAAATTTTATGTGACAGTCACAGACATTTCAATTATTTAAGTTCATAAAATCGTAACTTTCTATAGCATGTATGACATGTCCAGCATGGACTCATCAATGTGATTGATGACACAATAATGTACAATAAAAAATAACCATTTAAAAAAACATTAGGCATTGTTTGTCACAATTTAAGTGTGTGCCTGCAAGTGTAGGTGAAACAAAGGCTACGGATAGCAAAGGTATATTCTATGTCTGTATCAGACAGTGGACAGCCTCTGATGGGTAATGCCGATGTTATACTGTACGTCAATAAAGTCTGCGGCTGAAATCATGCATTTTTTGCTTGTAGAGTGTTGAAGAGGGTAAAAGAATGTCTGGTTGCGCAAAGCTTTATCCGTCAACACTACCTTCCTACTGTCACGCGTAGGGTAGGGTAGCGTGTGGCAATTAGCTGACTATCAAATGTGAGGTTAGGCTGCGTTATTGCGCACTAGGGACGCAAAAAAAAATACAGCAGTAATAATTTAATGTGTAATACTCCACCTATGACAAACAAAAAAATTACGTTCCCTCTTTAACAATGTACAAGACTAACAAGCCTAATGGTTGACGCTGACTTAATTGAGATACAGTATTACATCAACATTGTCCATGAGTAACTATGCACTGTGATACCTATATACCAGTATTAATTTATATCTCTTGTGGTTGTTTCAACAGCACTTGCAGGTATAACTACCTATTGTCAGTATGCATGATGCACTTTCTAGATGTAATAATTTATTATTGGACATTATTACCATGTTTACATGCTGGCCATTTCATATATGGTGTTTGAAGTTACAGTTGGCATCAGTATGTGTATTTTATAATGTCTGTCATAAATAAAACTCGTGATGATGATGATGAGGATTTAATGATTCGTACATCCATTGACTGCATTATCTTACAGGTACAGATAAAGTTCCTTAAAAAGCATTAATTCATAAGTCTGAAATGTACTTTTATGCATTAATTTCAAAATGTGAAGAGTAGACTATGTTTTATTTTTTGTTACCATTTCTAATAGACATGTGCAGATATGCGCTGTGATGACAAATTATTATTTGTCCATATTTGTCATAAAAATTTATCATTCTAGGCCTGCAAAACTTCACAATTTCATGTTTTCAGCATAACAAGCAGGGTGACGGCTCTTCCCTATTTGGAGCATGTTGGTCATGTGTTTTTCTGTCCATGTGTCGGGAACAGGAGACTTCTTGCCGTTGACACAGCAGGGGAACAGCTGGCGTTACTGAACCCCACTAACAGTAGAGCTTGTGTTTTGTTCTGTGGACACGACACTTCTGAGCAGCAACTGGCAGTGTTGGAGCCCAGGGAGTAGAGTTCAGGTGGTAGAAAGATGAACATAACAGGAGACATGGATAACGTTGCGAACCAGTTATTTAATCTGAAAACGGACAGACAAATTCTGCCGAGATCCATGCCTTGTTCATTTTCAGAAAAGTAAGCCGGTCTACATTATCGGAGGATAGTCGCATGCGACGGTCTGTTAGTACACCACCTGCAGCACTAAAGACGCGCTCCGATAATACACTGGCAGCAGGGCAAGCCAGCACCTCCAATGCATACTGGCTAAGCTCTGGCCATGTATCCAGCTTAGAGACCCAAAACTTGAATGGGGAAGAGCCATCTGGGAGTACACTGAGAGGCAAAGCCAAGTAGTCTGTCACCATCTGACGGATACGTTGCCTCCCGCTGACTGGAGCCCTCTCGGATGGTGTAGACATTTGTGGCGCTGCCACAAAACTTTGCCACATTTTTAACATACTGGTCTTTCCCTGTGCAGAGGCACTGCGTGTGCTCCCTCTTGTTGCAGAGCTCTCTACACTGCCTCGACGCACAGAGCTGCTTTGTAAAGCAGTAGCAGCAGCAGTGCTCTCGGCAGTAAGGTAGAACATTAGGGATTGCACCAGTGTGTCTTGGTACTCCCGCATTTTACGCTCCCGGTTCAACGGTGTGATGAGGCTTTTGACGTTGTCCCGGTAGCGAGGGTCTAGGAGGGTGTACACCCAATAATCAGACGTCGTGAGAATGTGGGCGATGCGGCGGTCGTTTCTTAGGCACTGCAGCATGAAATCAACCATGTGCTGCAGACTCCCAACTGGCAAAGAAACGCTGTCCTCTGCAAGAGGCGTTATCTCTGCCTGCTCTGCATCACCCCACCCTCGCTCTACATACTGACTAGAGCGTTGTGTACCTCCCTCTGGAGCGATGTCTTCCTCCTCCATTGACTCCTCCTCCTCATCCTCCTCACAAAGTGAGCCCTGCCCAGCCCTTTGTGAGGAACCACGTTGCGCTGACTTTCCAGAAGGTGATGGAATTTGTGACTCCTCATCCTCCACCTCTTCCAAAACCTCATCCCTTATTGCTTGCAGTGTTTTTTGAAGCAGGCAGATAAGGGGGACAGTCAGGCTGACTAGTGCATCATCTGCACTCGCCATCCGCGTTGACTCATCAAACGCACGCAAAACGTGGCACATGTCCTTCATAGTGGCCCACTCATTAATGGTGAAGTGTGGACGGCGCAAATTGCGTGTTGATTGCGCCTGATGCAGCTGATACTCCATAACTGCTGGCTGCTGCTCACACAACCGCTCCAACATATGTAACGTTGAATTCCACCTGGTGGATACGTCACATATGATGCGATGTTCAGGAAGGCGCAATCTGCGTTGCAGAGCTGCAATGCGCGATCTGGCCATGCTGGAACGTCGCAAGTGAGCGCACTCTAGGCGGACCTTGTGCAGCAGTGCATCAAGATCCGGATAGTCCCTCAAAAAACTCTGCACGACCAAGTTGAGCACATGTGCCAGACATGGTATGTGAGTGAGGTTGCCAAGGCCCAGAGCTGCCACCAGATTTCGGCCATTGTCACACACTACCAAGCCTGGCTGGAGATTCGCTGGCAAAAACCACACGTCGCTCTCCTGCTTGATGGCATTCCAGACCTCCTGCGCTGTGTGGCTTCGATTCCCCATGGGAATTAATTTCAGAACGGCCTGTTGCCGTTTGGCCACGGCTGTGCTCATATCGGTCGCATCAGGTAAGCGTCCACGGATCCATGTGGAGGTAGACCGTGACGGCTCCTGCAGCGATGATTCTGAGGAACTGGAGTAGGAGGAGGAGTCAATGTGGACAGACTTGATTCCGGCAATCCTTGGAGTTGGCAGAACACGTACAGCGCCACTCGCAAGATCTGTACCCGGCTCCACAACATTCACCCAATGGGCAGTGAGTGAAAGGTATCGTCCCTGGCCATGGGTACTGGTCCACGCATCGGTGGTCAGGTGGACCTTGCTACTGACGGCGTTTAGTAGCGCATGTTTAATTTTTGCCTCAACATGCTTTTGCAGACCAGGGACGGCTTGCCTGCTGAAATAAAATCGGCTGGGCACATTGTATTGTGGGACTGCCAATGCCATTAATTCACGGAAACTGTCAGTCTCCACCAGCCTGAATGACAGCATTTCAAGGGACAGGAGTTTTGCAATGCCAGCATTCAGAGCCTGTGCTCGTGGATGGTTTGCCGAGTATGGCCGTCTTTTATCCCATGCCTGTGCTACCGATGGCTGTTTTGTGGCCTGGGTGTGTGAGGTTGACAGGGAACTTGCAGCTGTGGGTGGAATAACACTGTGTCTCTGGACAACAGTGACAGAGGTTCTTCCATGGCGATCCTTTGAGGAAGCCGAACCAGCTGTGTGTGAACTGGAGGAAGAGGCTCCAACAGGAGCTGAAGATGTAGGTGCTGCTGTAGGTTGGCCTACATCTCCAGTGTGTCTTTGTAACTCAACAAAGTGCTTTGACCGCACATGTTTCCACATATTTGTTGTATTAAGGTTACTGACACTTTTACCTCTTTTAATTTTTTGATTACACAGCTTGCATTTTACATAGCAAATATCATCTGCAACTGTATCAAAAAAGGACCACGCAGAGCAAGTCCTGGGAGCGCCCGGTTTGGCTGTTGTAAGAGAACTGCTCCGAACGGGTGCCAAACTGGAGGCTACAGGCAAGCGAGTCTGCAGCCTACCTCTCCCTACTGTTTGGACCGTTGGTGCAATCTCTTCCTCAGAGCTGCTCCCACCACCTTCCTGTTCCTCACGCCATGTTGGGTCTTGGACCTCATCATCTCCACCACTACCCTCTTCCAACACCTGCTGTTGTTGGGTGGTCTGGCCAGCACCATGCTCAACAGAAACTGGCAACTGAGTCTCATCATCATCAGATGCGTTCTGCGGTGTGCTGACCATCGGCACTGGCTCACCCGCCTCTTCAGATTCAGAGAGACACAGCTGTTGCGCATCACTGCATACTGCCTCTTCTTCACATTCCAGAATGCTGCTTGGCTGGGCCCCTGTTTCCAAGCCAACAGATTCTGAGAACAGAAGCAGAGACTCAGCTGGCTCCTGTACAGAGCTCTCTGACTGCCTGGGCAATTTGGCAGGCGGTGAAGAGACTGATGGTTGTTCAACAGTGCTGTGGTCCTGAGAGGAGGTGGAAGGTATTGAAGTCGATGCATTGGCTGCCATCCAACCAACAACGGCTTCAATTTGTTCTTCACGCAGCAGGGGGGTACGCTGAGCTCCTACAAAAGTGCGCATAAAGGAACGCTCACGGGGAAAACTGGTGGATGCTGTGTCACTGGGTGCGGCAGCAGCCACAGAATCCCCACGTCCTCTCCCTGCTGCAAATCCACGGCCTCGACCACGACCACGTGCCTTACTCACTGACTTCTTCATCTTGGTAGATTGATAAAGAAAGTCAGAAAAGTTAAGGCCTAAGTGTGGTTATTCCTCACAGACTACAGTGAACCCTGCAGACAACTGTTCAGTATCTGTGAAAGGCCCCTTTGTGTACTTCTATAGTGTTTGCAACCAATGTATTGTATACGGATGGAAGCGCGTCACACTAATAGATTAGATTTTTTTCCACTAAAATGGAGCAGCACCAATTAGAGAAAAATGTGAAGGATGAGGCAGTGACACACGCTCAGCAGACTACAACCGGCAGTGGTTGAAGTACAAACTGGAGCGTAATCTGCACTCACAAAATGAAAAGCTCACAGACTACAGTGAACACTGAAACACAACTATTCACTATCTGTGAAAAGCTCCTTTGTGTACTTCTATAGTGTTTGCAACCAATGTATTGTATACGGATGGAAGCGCGTCACACTAATAGATTAGATTTTTTTCCACTAAAATGGAGCAGCACCAATTAGAGAAAAATGTGAAGGATGAGGCAGTGACACACGCTCAGCAGACTACAACCGGCAGTGGTTGAAGTACAAACTGGAGCGTAATCTGCACTCACAAAATGAAAAGCTCACAGACTACAGTGAACACTGAAACACAACTATTCACTATCTGTGAAAAGCTCCTTTGTGTACTTCTATAGTGTTTGCAACCAATGTATTGTATACGGATGGAAGCGCGTCACACTAATAGATTAGATTTTTTTCCACTAAAATGGAGCAGCACCAATTAGAGAAAAATGTGAAGGATGAGGCAGTGACACACGCTCAGCAGACTACAACCGGCAGTGGTTGAAGTACAAACTGGAGCGTAATCTGCACTCACAAAATGAAAAGCTCACAGACTACAGTGAACACTGAAACACAACTATTCACTATCTGTGAAAAGCTCCTTTGTGTACTTCTATAGTGTTTGCAACCAATGTATTGTATACGGATGGAAGCGCGTCACACTAATAGATTAGATTTTTTTCCACTAAAATGGAGCAGCACCAATTAGAGAAAAATGTGAAGGATGAGGCAGTGACACACGCTCAGCAGACTACAACCGGCAGTGGTTGAAGTACAAACTGGAGCGTAATCTGCACTCACAAAATGAAAAGCTCACAGACTACAGTGAACACTGAAACACAACTATTCACTATCTGTGAAAAGCTCCTTTGTGTACTTCTATAGTGTTTGCAACCAATGTATTGTATACGGATGGAAGCGCGTCACACTAATAGATTAGATTTTTTTCCACTAAAATGGAGCAGCACCAATTAGAGAAAAATGTGAAGGATGAGGCAGTGACACACGCTCAGCAGACTACAACCGGCAGTGGTTGAAGTACAAACTGGAGCGTAATCTGCACTCACAAAATGAAAAGCTCACAGACTACAGTGAACACTGAAACACAACTATTCACTATCTGTGAAAAGCTCCTTTGTGTACTTCTATAGTGTTTGCAACCAATGTATTGTATACGGATGGAAGCGCGTCACACTAATAGATTAGATTTTTTTCCACTAAAATGGAGCAGCACCAATTAGAGAAAAATGTGAAGGATGAGGCAGTGACACACGCTCAGCAGACTACAACCAGCAGTGGTTGAAGAACTAACTGGAGCGTGATCTGCACTCAAAAAATCAAAACCTCACAGACTGCAGTGAACACTGAAACACAACTATTCACTATCTGTGAAAAGCTCCTTTGTGTACTTCTATAGTGTTTGCAACCAATGTATTGTATACGGATGGAAGCACGTCACACTAATAGATTTGATTTTTTTCTAATATAATGGAGCTGCACCAATTCCACTAAATAAAATAAAAAAAAAAAAGAGTCAGTGACACGTGCAGATGCCTACAAACAGCGGTGGATGCAGAGCAAACTGCAGCGTCACCTGCACTGTCACACACACACCTTGCACAGAGCTGTTAAAACAACACTGGCAAAATGAAGCTTTACACAGCGGTTGGTAAACTAGCCTGCCTCAAGCACAGTAGTACACAAAATCGCAATATCTAACTGTCCCTCAGAGTGAGCAGAGTAGCGTTCTGTCCCTTACTGAGTTCACAGCACAGTGACGCTAAAATGGCGGCGGCGCCTTTTATAGTGCATTCTGACATCATTTCAGCAGCCAATCACAGCCATGCCATTAGTTAAGATGACCGCAGCATTACAGGATGTGCCCACACTTCGTAGGATTCCTCATTGGCTGACTAAAATCACATTGCCTCTCAAAGAATTATGGGAACTTCCGATTCCGGTATACGATATTGAAAAAGTATCGGAATTAAGTATCGGAATTCCGATAACGCGAATATCGGCCGATACCCGATACTTGCGGTATCGGAATGCTCAACACTATTCAGGAGTAATAAACACGGTCACAGGCTCAGTATGGATAACACCAGAATATGAAAAGCATAAAAAATGTACTGTATCAGGAGCGTACAGCTGTATATAGTGTTGGGGTAATTTAAATGTCCGTATATATTTGAGGAGTAACACATATGCTCACAGGCTCAGTGTGGATTACACCAGAATAAGAAAACCATAAAAAGTGTACTGTATCAGCGGCGTACAGCTTTATATAGTGTTGGGGTAATTTTAAATCTTCGTATATATTTGAGGAGTAACACATATGCTCACAGGCTAAGTATGGATTACACCAGAATATGAAAAGAATAAAAAGTGTACAGTATTAGTAGAGTACAGCTGTATACAGTGTTGGAGCAATTTGAAATCTCTGTATATATTTCAGCAATAACACACACCTTCACAGGCTCAGTATGGATAACACTAGAAGATGAAAAACATAAAAAGTGTACTGTATCAGTAGCGTACAGCTGTGTACAGCGTTGGTGTAATTTTAAATCTCCGTCTTTATTTGAGGAGTAACACACACGGACACAGGCTCAGTATGAATAACACCAGAATATGAAAAGCATAAAACGTGTAGTGTATCAGTAGCGTACAGCTGTATACATTGTTGGGGTAATTTTAAATCTCCGTATATATTTCAGGAGTGACACACACGGTCATAGGCTCAGTATGGATCACACCAGAATATGAAAAGCATAAAACGTGTACTATATCAATAGCGTATAGCTGTATATAGTGTTGGGGTATTTTTAATTCTCCGTAAATATTTGAGGAGTAACATATGTTCACAGGCTCAGTATGAATTATACCAGAATAGAAAAGCATAAAAAGTGCACTATGTCAGAAGCGTATAGCTGTATACAGTGTTGGGATAATTTTAAATCTCTCTATATATTTCAGGAGTAACCACACGGTCACAGGCTCAGTATGGATTACATCAGAATATGAAAAGCAGAAAAAGTGTACTGTATCAGTAGCATACAGCTGTATACAGTGTTGGGGTAATTTTAAATCTCCGCATATATTTGAGGAGTTACAGACACGATCACAGGCTCAGTATGGATAACACCAGAATATGAAAAGCAGAAAAAGTGTACTGCATCAGTAACGTACAGCTGTATACAGTGTTGGGGTCATTTTAAATCTCCGTATATATTTGAGGAGTAAAACATATGCTCACAGGCTTAGTATGGATTACACCAGAATAAGAAAAGCATAAAAAGTGTACTGTATCAGTAGCGTAAAGCTGTTTACAGTGTTTGGATAATTTTAAATCTCCCTATATATTTCAGGAGTAACACACACTGTCACAGGCTCAGTATGGATAACACCAGAATACTAAAAGCAGAAAAAGTGTACTGCATCAGTAGCTTACAGCTGTATACAGTGTTGGGGTAATTTTAAATCTCCGTATATATTTGAGGAGCAACACACAGGCTCACAGGCTCAGTATGAATAACACCAGAATATGAAAAGCATAAAACGTGTAGTGTATCAGTAGCGTACAGCTGTATACATTGTTGGGGTAATTTTAAATCTCCGTATATATTTCAGGAGTGACACACACGGTCACAGGCTCAGTATGGATAACACCAGAATATGAAAAGCATAAAACGTGTACTATATCAGTAGCGTATAGCTGTATATAGTGTTGGGGTAATTTTAATTCTCCGTAAATATTTGAGGAGTAACATATGTTCACAGGCTCAGTATGAATTATACCAGAATAAGAAAAGCATAAAAAGTGCACTATGTCAGAAGCGTATAGCTGTATACAGTGTTGGGATAATTTTAAATCTCTCTATATATTTCAGGAGTAACACACATGGTCACAGGCTCAGTATGGATAACAACAAAATATAAAAAGCAGAAAAAGTGTACTGTTCCAGCAAAGTACAGCTGTATACAGTGTTGGGCTAATTTTAAATCTTCGTATATATTTCAGGAGTTACAGACACGATCACAGGCTCAGTATGGATAACACCAGAATATGAAAAGCAGAAAAAGTGTACTGCATCAGTAACGTACAGCTGTATACAGTGTTGGGGGTCATTTTAAATCTCCGTATATATTTGAGGAGTAAAACATATGCTCACAGGCTTAGTATGGATTACACCAGAATAAGAAAAGCATAAAAAGTGTACTGTATCAGTAGCGTAAAGCTGTTTACAGTGTTTGGATAATTTTAAATCTCCCTATATATTTCAGGAGTAACACACACTGTCACAGGCTCAGTATGGATAACACCAGAATACTAAAAGCAGAAAAAGTGTACTGCATCAGTAGCTTACAGCTGTATACAGTGTTGGGGTAATTTTAAATCTCCGTATATATTTGAGGAGCAACACACAGGCTCACAGTCTCAGTATGGATTACACTAGAATATGAAAGCAGAAAAAGTGTGCTGTATCAGCAGCTTACAGCTGTATACAGTGTTGGGCTAATTTTAAATCTCCCTATATATTTCAGGAGTAACACACACTGTCACAGGCTCAGTATGGATAACACCAGAATAAGAAAAGCAGAAAAAGTGTACTGTATCAGTAGCATACAGCTGTATAAAGTGTTGAGCTAATTTAAATCTTCGTATATATTTCAGGAGTAACAGACACGGTCACAGGCTCAGTATGGATAACACCAGAATATGAAAAGCATAAAAAGTATACTGTATCAGTAGCGTACAGCTGTATACAGAGTTGGGGTAATTTTAAATCTCCATATATACTTGAGGAGTAACACACAGGCTCACAGTCTCAGTATGGATTACTCAAGAATATGAAAGCAGAAAAAGTGTACTGTATCAGTAGCTTACAGCTGTATACAGTGTTGGGATAATTTTAAATCTCCCTATATATTTCCGCAGTAACACACACGGTCACAGGCTCAGTATGGATAACACCAGAATATGAAAAGCAGAAAAAGTGTACTGTATCAGTAGTGTACACTTGTATACAGTGTTGGGCTAATTTAAATTTCCATATATATTTCAGGAGTAACACACACGGTCACAGGCTCAGTATGTATAACACAAGAATATGATTTGCATAAAAAGTGTACTGTATCAGTAGCATACAGCTCTTTACAGTGTTGGGGTAATTTTAAATCTCTGTATATATTTGAGGAGTAACACACACGCTCACAGGCTCAGTATGGATTACACCAGAATATGAAAAGCAGAAAAGTATACTGTATCAGTAGCATACAGCTGTATATAGTGTTGTGCTAATTTTAAATCTTAGTATATGTTTGAGGAGTAACATACACGGTCACAGGCTCTTATATGTACATTTGCTAATTCTGTTCATGGATATCTAACTAATTTTGGCATGTGGTTATACCCTTTTTCTGAGCATTTATCTCATCATTGTGGACTTCTTTTTTGCTTGTGTATGCTTCACAGTTGTGATTTTAATTGTTTTTAATTTTGTGTTTACTATGGTTTTTCTCTAATAAACTTTGTATAATTTGAATATATTTTTTGGTCGGTGATCCTTACCTTTTGGCTCGTGTCTTTTCCTCTGTTTTTTCATTGTTACTTTTTCGCATGCCTGAGTGATCCCGACAAATTATTATTATTATTATTATTATTATATTAAGTGGTGCCCGCCCAACTTTATACTTTCTCATACACGGTCACAGGCTCAGTATGAATAACACCAGAATATAAAAAGCATAAAAAGTGTACTGTATCAGTAGCGTACAGCTGTATACAGTGTTGGGGTAATTTTAAATCTCCGTATATATTTGAGGAGTAACACACACGCTCACAGGCTCAGTATGGATTACACCAGAATATGAATAGCAGAAAAGTGTACTGTATCAGTAGCATATAGCAGTATATAGTGTTGGGCTAATTTTAAATCTTCGTATATATTTTCAGGAGTAACACACACGGTCACAGGCTCAGTATGAATAACACCAGAATATGAAAAGTATAAAAAGTGTAATGTATTAGTAGCGTACAGCTGTATACAGTGTTGGTGTAATTTAAATCTCCATATATTCTTGAGGAGTAACACACAGGCTCACAGTCTCAGTATGGATTACTCCAGAATATAATAGCAGAAAAAGTGTACTGTATCAGTAGCTTACAGCTGTATACAGTGTTGAGGTAATTTGAAATCTCTTTATATATTTCAGCAGTAATAAACACGGTCACAGGCTCAGCATGGATAACACCAAATATGAAAAGCAAAAAGTGTACTGTATTAGTAGCGTACAGCTGTATACAGTGTTGGGTAATTTTAAATCTACGTATATATTTGAGAAGTAACACACAGGCTCACAGTCTCAGTATGGATTACACTAGAATATGAAAGCAGAAAAGTGTACTGTATCAGCAGCTTACAGCTGTATACAGCGTGGGCTAATTTTAAATCTCTGTATATATTTGAGGAGTAACACATATGCTCACAGGCTCAGTATGGATTACACCAGAATAAGAAAAGCATAAAGTGTACTGTATCAGTAGCATACAGCTGTATATAGTGCTGGGGTAATTTTAAATCTCCATATATATTTGAGGAGTAACACATATGCTCACAGGCTAAGTATGGATTACACCAGAATATGAAAAGCATAAAAAGTGTACTAAATCAGTAGCGCACAGCTGTATTCAGTGTTGGAGTAATTTGAAATCTCTGCATATATTTCAGCAATAACACACACGGTCACAGGCTCAGTATTGATAATACTAGAATATGAAAAACATAAAAAGTGTACTGTATCAGTAGTGTATAGCTGTATATAGTGTTGGGGTGATTTTAAATCTCCTTAAATAATTGAGGAGTAACACATATGTTCACAGGCTCAGTATGGATTACACCAGAATAAGAAAAGCATAAAAAGTGCACTGTGTCAGTAGCGCATAGCTGTATACAGTTTTGGGATAATTTTAAATCTCCCTATATATTTCCGGAGTAACACACACGGTCACAGGCTCAGTATGGATAACACCAGAATATGAAAAGCAGAAAAAGTGTACTGTATCAGTAGTGTACATTTGTATACAGTGTTGGGCTAATTTAAATTTCCTATATATATTTCAGGAGTAACACACACGGTCACAGGCTCAGTATGTATAACACAAGAATATGATTTGCATAAAAAGTGTACTGTATCAGTAGCATACAGCTCTTTACAGTGTTGGGGTAATTTTAAATCTCTGTATATATTTGAGGAGTAACACACACGCTCACAGACTCAGTATGGATTACACCAGAATATGAAAAGCAGAAAAGTATACTGTATCAGTAGCATACAGCTGTATATAGTGTTGTGCTAATTTTAAATGTTAGTATATGTTTGAGGAGTAACATACACGGTCACAGGCTCTTATATGTACATTTGCTAATTCTGTTCATGGATATCTAACTAATTTTGGCATGTGGTTATTCCCTTTTTCTGAGCATTTATCTCATCATTGTGGACTTCTTTTTTGCTTGTGTATGCTTCACAGTTGTGATTTTAATTGTTTTTAATTATGTGTGTTTACTATGGTTTTTTTCTAATAAACTTTGTATAATTTGAATATATTTTTTGGTCGGTGATCCTTACCTTTTGGCTCGTGTCTTTTCCTCTGTTTTTTCATTGTTACTTTTTCGCATGCCTGAGTGATCCCGACAAATTATTATTATTATTATTATTAATTAAGTGGTGCCCGCCCAACTTTATACTTTCTCATACACGGTCACAGGCTCAGTATGAATAACACCAGAATATGAAAAGCATAAAAAGTGTACTGTATCAGTAGCGTACAGCTGTATACAGTGTTGGGGTAATTTTAAATCTCCATATATACTTGTATACTTGAGGAGTAACACACAGGCTCACAGTCTCAGTATGGATTACTCAAGAATATGAAAGCAGAAAAAGTGTACTGTATCAGTAGCTTACAGCTGTATACAGTGTTGGGCTAATTTGAAATCTCCGTATATATTTCAGGAGTAACAAACTCGGTCACAGGCTCAGTATGGATTACACCAGAATAAGAAAAGCATAAAAAGTGTACTGTATCAGTAGTGTATATCTGTATAATGTTTTGGGATAATTTTAAATCTCCCTATATATTTCAAGAGTAACACACACTGTCACAGGCACAGTATGGATAACACCAGAATATTAAAAGCAGAAAAAGTATACTGCATCCGTAGCGTACCGCTGTATACAGTGTTGGGGTAATTTGAAATCTCTTTATATATTTCAGGAGTAATAAACACGGTCACAGGCTCAGTATGGATAACACCAGAATATGAAAAGCATAAAAAGTGTACTGTATCAGGAGCGTACAGCTGTATATAGTGTTGGGGTAATTTAAATGTCCGTATATATTTGAGGAGTAACACATATGCTCACAGGCTCAGTGTGGATTACACCAGAATAAGAAAACCATAAAAAGTGTACTGTATCAGAGGCGTACAGCTGTATATAGTGTTGGGGTAATTTTAAATCTTCGTATATATTTGAGGAGTAACACATATGCTCACAGGCTAAGTATGGATTACACCAGAATATGAAAAGAATAAAAAGTGTAGAGTATTAGTAGAGTACAGCTGTATACAGTGTTGGAGCAATTTGAAATCTCTGTATATATTTCAGCAATAACACACACCTTCACAGGCTCAGTATGGATAACACTAGAAGATGAAAAACATAAAAAGTGTACTGTATCAGTAGCGTACAGCTGTGTACAGCGTTGGTTTAATTTTAAATCTCTGTCTTTATTTGAGGAGTAACACACACGGACACAGGTTCAGTATGAATAACACCAGAATATGAAAAGCATACAACGTGTAGTGTATCAGTAGCGTACAGCTGTATACATTGTTGGGGTAATTTTAAATCTCCGTATATATTTCAGGAGTGACACACACGGTCACAGACTCAGTATGGATAACACCAGAATATGAAAAGCATAAAAGTGTACTATATCAGTAGCGTATAGCTATATATAGTGTTGGGGTAATTTTAATTCTCCGTAAATATTTGAGGAGTAACATATGTTCACAGGCTCAGTATGAATTATACCAGAATAAGAAAAGCATAAAAAGTGACTTGTCAGATAGCGTATAGCTGTATACAGTGTTGGGTAATTTTAAATCTCTTATATATTTCAGGAGTAACACACACGGTCACAGGCTCAGTATGGATTACACCAGAATATGAAAGCAGAAAAAGTGTACTGTATCAGTAGCATACAGCTGTATACAGTGTTGGGGTAATTTTAAATCTCCGTATATATTTGAGGAGTAACACACATGGTCACAGGCTCAGTATGGATAACACAAAAATAAAAAGCAGAAAAGTGTACTGTATCCAGCAAAGTACAGCTGTATACAGTGTTGGGCTAATTTTAAATCTTCGTATATATTTCAGGAGTAACAGACACGTCACAGGCTCAGTATGGATACACCAGAATATGAAAAGCAGAAAAAGTGTACTGATCAGTAACGTACAGCTGTATACAGTGTTGGGGTAATTTTAAATCTCCTATATATTTGAGGAGTAAAACATATGGCTCACAGGCTTAGTATGGATTACACCAGAATATGAAAAGCATAAAAAGTGTACTGTATCAGTAGCGTACAGCTGTTATACAGTGTTGGATAATTTTAAATCTCCTATATATTTCAGGAGTAACACACACTGTCACAGGCTCAGTATGGATAACACCAGAATATGAAAGCAGAAAAAGTGTACTGTATCAGTAGCTTACAGCTGTATACAGTGTTGGGCTAATTTTAAATCTCGTATATATTTTAGGAGTAACACACGTCACAGGCTCAGTATGGATAACACCAGAATATTAAAAGCAGAAAAGTGTACTGATCAGTAGCTTACAGCTGTATACAGTGTTGGGCTAATTTTAAATCTCCGTATATATTTGAGGAGTAACACATAGCTCACAGGCTAGTATGGATTACACCAGAATATGAAAAGAAAAAAGTGTAGCTGTATCAGTAGCTACAGCTGTATACAGTGTTGGAGCTAATTTAAATCTCTGTATATATTTCAGAGTAACACACACCTTCACAGGCTCAGTATGGATAACACCAGAATATGAAAAGCAAAAAAGTGTACTGTATCAGTAGCGTACAGCTGTTACAGTGTTGGGTAATTTAAATCTCTGTATATATTTGAGGAGTAACACACACGGTCACAGGCTCAGTATGGATAACACCAGAATATGAAAAGCATAAAAGTGTACTGTATCAGTAGCGTACAGCTGTATACAGTGTTGGGGTAATTTTAAATCTCCGTATATATTTCAGGAGTACACACACGGTCACAGGCTCAGTATGGATTACACCAGAATATGAAAAGCATAAAAGTGTACTGTATCAGTAGCGTAAGCTAGTATATAGTGTTGGGTAATTTTAAATCTCGTATATATTTGAGGAGTAACACATATGTCACAGGCTCAGTATGATACACCAGAATATGAAAAGCATAAAAGTGTATGTATATAGCGTACAGCTGTATACAGTGTTGGGTAATTTTAAATCTCCATATATTTTAGGAGTAACACACAGGTCACAGGTCAGTATGGATTACCCAGAATATGAAAAGCAGAAAAAGTGTACTGTATCAGTAGCTACAGCTGTATACAGTGTTGAGGTAATTTTAAATCTCTTTATATATTTCAGGAGTAACAAACACGGTCACAGGCTCAGTATGGATAACAACAAATATGAAAAGCAGAAAAAGTGTACTGTTCTAGCAGTACAGCTGTATACAGTGTTGGGCTAATTTTAAATCTTCGTATATATTTAGGAGTTACAACACGTCACAGGCTCAGTATGGATTACACCTAGAATATGAAAAGCAGAAAAAGTGTACTGCATCAGTAACTACAGCTGTATACAGTGTTGGGTAATTTTAAATCTCCGTATATATTTGAGAGTAAACATATGCTCAAGCTTAGTATGGATTACACCAGAATAGAATAGCATATAAAATGTACTGTATCAGTAGCGTAAAGCTGTTTACAGTGTTGGATAATTTAATCTCCTATATATTTAGGAGTAACAACACTGTCACAGGCTAGTATGGATACACCAGAATATGAAAAGCAAAAAGTGTACTATCAGTAGCATACAGCTGTATACAGTGTTGAGTAATTTTAAATCTCTAGTATATATTTAGGAGTAACAACACATCACAGGCTCAGTATGGATAACACCAGAATATGAAAAAGCAAAAAAGTGTACTGTATCAGTAGCTTACAGCTGTATACAGTGTTGGGGTAATTTTAAATCTCCGTATATATTTGAGGAGCAACACACAGGTCACAGTCTCAGTATGGATTACACAGAATATGAAAGCATAAAAAGTGTGCTGTATCAGCAGCTTACAGCTGTATACAGTGTTGGGCTAATTTTAAATCTCCCTTATATTTCAGGAGTAACACACACTGTCACAGGCTCAGTATGGATAACACCAGAATAAGAAAAGCAGAAAAGTGTACTGTATCAGTAGCATACAGCTGTATAAGTGTTGAGCTAATTTAAATCTTCGTATATATTTCAGGAGTAACAACACGGTCACAGGCTCAGTATGGATAACACCAGAATATGAAAAGCATAAAAAGTATACTGTATCAGTAGCGTACAGCTGTATACAGTGTTGGGTAATTTTAAATCTCTGTATATATTTGAGGAGTAACACACACGCTCACAGGCTCAGTATGATTACACCAAATATGAATAGCAGGGAAAGTTACTGTATGTAGCATACGCAGTATATAGTGTTGGCTAATTTTAAATCTTGTATATATTTCAGGAGTAACACACTTGTCACAGGTCTTGTATGAATTAACACAGATTGAAATGCATAAAGTGTAATTTATTAGTAGCGTACAGCTGTATTACAGTGTTGTGTAATTTTAAATTCATTTATTACTTAGAGTACAACAGGCTCACAGTACTCATATGGATTACTCCAGAATATAAAAGCATAGAAAAGTGTACTGTATCAGTAGCTTACAGCTGTATACAGTGTTGAGGTAATTTGAAATCTCTTTATATATTTCAGCAGTAATAAACACGGTCACAGGCTTAGCATGGATAACACCATAATATGAAAAGCATAAAAAGTGTACTGTATTAGTAGCGTACAGCTGTATACAGTGTTGGGGTAATTTTAAATCTACGTATATATTTGAGGAGTAACACACAGGCTCACAGTCTCAGTATGGATTACACTAGAATATGAAAGCAGAAAAAGTGTACTGTATCAGCAGCTTACAGCTGTATACAGTGTTGGGCTAATTTTAAATCTCCGTATATATTTCAGGAGTAACAAACTCGGTCACAGGCTCAGTATGGATAACACCAGAATAAGAAAAGCAGAAAAAGTGTACTATATCAGTAGCGTACAGCTGTATATAGTGTTGGGGGATTTTAAATCTCCGTATATATTTGAGGAGTAACACATATGCTCACAGGCTCAGTATGGATTACACCAGATTTAGAAAAGCATAAAAAGTGTACTGTATCAGTAGCGTATAGCTGTATACAGTATTGGGAGAATTTTAAATCTCCATATTTCAGGAGTAACACACACTGTCACAGGCTCAGTATGGATAACACCAGAATATGAAAAGCAGAAAAAGTGTACTGTATCAGTAGCATACAGCTGTATACAGTGTTGAGCTAATTTTAAGAAATTCCTCCCCTCTCACTGGCAGGCAGCCTACTAATCAGCTCTGCTGCTGCACACAAGCAATTCCTCACCTATCACTTGCAGGCAGCCTAAGAACCAGCGCTGCTGCACACAACAAAATCCCCCCCTGTCACTGCACGCTAACTGTACAGCTTATCACTCTCAGCACATGCACAGAATTATTGCTTTTTTCCTGCCTAACCCTCTCCCTACTGAGAACCAGCGTCAGCAACCTATTTCTACGCTAAGATCGGCAGAAGTAAAATGGCGATGGGAGGTGGGGGCTTTTATAGGCACTGTGATGCCACACAAAGCAAGCCAATCACTGCAATGCCCTTCTCTAAGATGGTAGTGGCCGCTGCCCATGTCATCGCGTTGCCCACAGTCTGTGTCCTTGCTCATTGGCTGAGAAAAGGCCCTTCAAGCATTATGGGAAAACCAACTTTGGCGCTCGGGTCGCCGAACGCATGGCCGACCTCACGCTATGGTTGGATTTCGCTCGGCGAAACCCAACTTTGGTGAAAGTCGGTCTTTTTTGAATCTGACCAACCTGTTTCGCTCAACTCTACTAGCCAGTAATGACTGGTATCCAATGTTTTGACAATACGAGGGTCACGGGAAAGGCAGCGCATCATAAAGTCCGCCATACGTGCCAGACGGGTAACAGGCAAGCCTTCCGTGTCCTCACCAACAGGACGACTGACCAAGGTGTCATCCTCCTCCTCCTTTTCCTCTAACTTTTCTTCCCTGTCCTCATGCCATCCATGCTGAACAGACTGTATGACAGTTGTGGTTGTAGTCTCATCTATAGCGCATGAAAGTAGCTTCAGTTCTTCCTCCTCCTCTTCATTGTCTACCAATCCACATTGCGATGACACGAGGCTGGACTGTGAGTAATCACCCTGTATGGTTCCTTGATCTATGTCCTCGTGCTCCGCCTGCAATGCCTCCTCTTTCATTATGAGAAGAGAGCTTTTCAGAATGCAGATGAGCGGGATGGTGACGCTAATTATGGCGTCATTGCCACTCACCATCTTGGTGGACTCCTCAAAGTTTTGGAGGATGTTACATATGTCTGACATCCATGTCCACTCCTGAGGTCTTATGTGTGGAGTCAAACCTGACAAACGATGGCCTTGTTGATGCTGGTATTCAACAACTGCCTGCTTCTGCTCACAAATCCTTTCTAATATATGCAGTAGAGTTCCAACGCGTGGGTACATCACACACCAGTTGGTGAGCCAGAATCTGCAATCGCTAAAGCAGGTCAAGGGCGGCTGAAGCTGTAGCTGTAGCTGACTTTCTAAAATGCGCACACAGTCGGTGTACTGTACATTAACCAGCAGATCCGTCAGCTCCGGATAGCTTTTTAGATAACGTTGAACAATGATTTTCAGCACATGGGCCAGGCATGGTACTTGTGTCAGTTCGCCTCGCCTCAAAGCCGCTACCAGGTTCCTGCCATTGTCACACACAACCATGCCTGGCTGGAGATTTAGCAGTGTCAGCCACATATCTGCCTGCTCTTTCAGAGCTGTCAACAACTCTTCAGCATTGTGCGGTTTGTCACCTAAGCAAATTAGCTTCAGCACAGCCTCTTGCTGCTTTGCTTTGGCAGTTCTGCAGTGCTTCCAGCTAGTGTCTGATGTGCTCATTTCTGACATGGAGGCTGATTAGGCGGAGGAGGAGGTGCAGGAGCTGTACATAATGGGGAAACTCTGATTGACGTAGAGCCTGCAATCCTTGGAGTCGGAGGACGTGTTCCAACCCAAGGTCTGACTGGGTACCAGCTTCCAGTATGTTAACCCAGAGTGCCATCAGCGAGATGTACCATCCCTGGCCACAAGCACTTGTCCACGTGTCCTTGGTTAGGTGTACTTTCCCAGTTACTGCATTGTTGAGGGCACGGGAAATGTTGTGGGACAATTGCTTGTGTAATGCCGGGACTGCACAGCTGGAGAAATAGTGGCAGCTGGGGACAGAGAACCTTGGGAAGGCCACTGCCATCAGGTTGCAGAAAGCTTCCATCTCTATAAGCCTAAAAAGCAACATTTCGAGCTCAAGCAGAAAAGAAATATGAGAATTGAGTACGGTGGCCTGTGGGGCGTTGGCTGCATATTTCCGCTTACGTTCCAATGGCTGGGGTATGGAAAACTGAAGGCTGCACTGGGACAAGGATGTGGACGTGCTTGATGATTGTGCTATTTGACTGTGGTCAATGGCAGGTGCAGGGCAGGAGGCATCTTCGCATGCACCGTGGTCATGGGATTGGCTTGCATGCACAACAGTGGAAGAAGCAGTGGTGTCACCCGCAGACACTGTTTCTGGAGCCTGGGGTTGGGCCCACAAAGTCG
The DNA here is from genome assembly GCA_033576555.1 of Oophaga sylvatica. Lineage (NCBI taxonomy): Eukaryota > Metazoa > Chordata > Amphibia > Anura > Dendrobatidae > Oophaga > Oophaga sylvatica. The sequence continues at coordinate 158,946,927 of JARQOD010000009.1, forward strand.
GGTGCTTTGCTTCCATGTGACTGATCAAGCTGGTGGTGGTAAGGCTGGTAGTTTTGCTACCCATGCTGATGGCTGCATGATAGGTGTTGCAAATGGCCTGTTTCGGGTTATCGGCAGAGTCTTTAAAAAATAACCAGACTCGGGAAGACCTAACAATTGGACTGGCAACTTCTGTCAGTTTAGTGATACGGGGAACAGTTGCCCGCCTTCTGTCTGATGCCACCACACTGATTCTTCCTGCCTGAAGTGGTGCAATGCCTACCTCCCCCTGTGTGCTGCTGTCTTCGCTCTGCATGTGCTCCTGCCATGTTGGGTAAGTTACTACATCATCCACCACCTCATCTTCCACTTCCTCACCCTGGTCCTCCTCCTGACTTTCCGGCAATTGTGTCTCATCATCGTCTACCTCTTGTGACAGTGACTGTTCAAAGATTTGTGCATCGCTACATGGAATATCATCTTGCCTCGCTTCTAGTGGAGCGGGCGAGAGACTCAAATCTCCAAATGGAAAACTGAACAGCTCTTCGGAGTGTTCGAGTGTGGGATCAGTTGTCTCAGGGCACTGAGCATGGTGGGAGGAAGGAGGATAAGGGTAAGAAATATGCAGTCCAGGTTCACAGCTACTGTGACTTGACCATGTTGAAAACAGGGTGCTGGTAGTGGTGGATAAGTAACTGGAAGTATTATCCGCTATCCAACCAACAACCTTTTCACACTGCTCGGGCTTCAATAGTGCTGTCTTGCCGCGGTCCCCTAGAACTTCGGACACTAAAGTACAGCGAGAAGATATGGGTGTTTTCGGTGGGCCAATTTCAGCTTGCCCACGGCCTCGGCCTGCACCATCACCATCAGGTCCACTTCTCCGTCCCTTGCCACGCGCCTTGCCATTGTAAATGGAATAGAATATTATACACGTTCACTACAAAGGGTGATTTGGGAGACAACTTGTATGTGATACGTGTGCTTGAAAACCATACTTTTAGCTATCTGGACTTTAGGTAAAAATGTTTTTGGCCTTATCAGATTTAATAATTACGTTAGCAGACTGCAAAAAAAAATACATTGTTTTGGCCTAAACTGGCCAAACTTTGAGCATGCACAGATATGAGCTGGCAAGGAGATACCACTATGACAAATGTGTGCCCTGTTTTTTGGGGGGGCTAACTAGTGCTGTATATCAGGACTGTGACACCCAGGACAAAAAAAGGAAAACCGGCCTACACTGCCCAAACTTTGAGCACACTCAGATATGAGCTGCCGTGGAGATACCACTACGACAAATGTGTGGCCTGTATTTTTTTTATTTTTGGGCTAACTAGTGCTGTATATCAGTTGTTAAAATCTATTTTGTTTTGACCATCCGCCATCTTGTTGTGGTTTTCTGGCTGCTGGTCTTTTTCCCCTGGTGCTGGGTTTGTCTAGGTCAGGTGATTGTATCACCCTTTATGACCCAGCACCTGCCTCCCAGTCCTTGCTTGACAACAGTGTTAATCCGCTAGAGTTCTGGATAGGTGCTTTGATAGCTTTCTGTGTTTGATACTGTGCAGTTCTGGGATCTCTAGTTCTGCCTGCTTTGTTTTTTGGTTTTCCTTTAGTTTCTACAGCTTCCTCTATTTTCCTACTAGGAGGTTACCTGTTTTTGATCCCAGTCCCTAGATCGTTCAGGGATACCCTTCCCCCTACCTTTAAGTCTTCGTTTGAGTTTAGCCTAGGAAACGTCGGTGGGTCTATGCACAAGGAATAGGTTTCCCACTCCATCGTAGGGCTTCAGCCTAGTCCTAGTATAGGGTCAGCTTCTCCCCCTTCTGCCCTAGTCCTGAGTTGCAGATCCATAACATCAGTACAGTGACACCCAAGATAAAAAAGATAAAACTGGCGTAAACTGGCCAAACTTTCAGCACGCACAGATATGAGCTGGCATTGATATACCACACCGAAACATGTGTGGCCTGTTTTTTTTTTGCTAAATACTGGTGTATATAATTACAGTTACACCCAGCCTAAAAAAATAAAATTAGCATAAACTGGACAAACTTTCAGCACACACAGATATGAGCTGGTACAGAGATACCACACCGAAAAATGTGTGGCCTGTTTTTTTTGGCTAAATACTGGTGTATATAAGTACAGTGACACCCAGCCAAAAAAAATAAGACTGGCGTAAACTGGCGAACCTTTCAGCATGCACAAATATGAGCTGGCATTAAGATACCACACTGAAACATATGTGGACTGTACTGGTGTATAGAGTTGAGCGAAACAGATCGGTCAGATTAAAAAAAGACCAACTTTCACCAAAGTCTGGTTTCACCATACGAAATCCAAACATAGCGTTAGGTCGGCCATGTGTTTGGCGACCCAAGCGCCTAAGTCGGTTTTTCCATAATTCTTGAAGGGCCTTTTCTCAGCCAATGAGCAAGGACGCAGACTGTGGGCAACACGATGACAAGCGCAACGGCCACCACCATCTTAGAGAAGGGCATTGCAGTGATTGGCTTGCTTTGTGTGGATCACAGTGCATATAAAAGCCCTCACCGCCGACAGCCATTTTACTTCTGCCGATCTTAGCGTAGGGAGAGGTTGCTGGCGCTGGTTCTCAGTAGGAGGCCATTAGGCAGTAAAAAAACAGTAATTCTGTGCTTGTGCTGATAGCGATTAGCTGTACAGTTAGTGTGCAGTGACAGGGGAGGATTTTGTTGTGTGCAGCAGCGCTGGTTCTTAGGCTGCCTGCCAGTTACAGGGGAGGTATTGCTTGTCTGGAGCAGCAGCGGCTGATTATTAGGCTGATGCTTGCCAGTGAAGGAGAGGAATTTCTTGTGTGCAGCAGCAGAGCATATTATTTGACTGCCTGCTAGCTGTATTGCTGTGTATATACTGCTGTGCAGAGTGCTTTTTAACACAGCACCTACACAGCACTAAAACTTTTATTTCTTTCTGCACAGTTACCGAGAGTTCATTTTTTACCACACAGTATAGAGCTGTATGCTCCTCACACTACCGTGTACCGGCTGGTATCACGGACAAATGCATGCAAACCATCTGTGTGTGACTCCGGAAATATATACCGAGATTTCAATTTTCCCCAAAACCGTACACAGCTGGTATCTTCTGATACAGTACCGTTTTTCTGCCTTGTGTATTATGGTCAAATCCATACTAAGAGAGCGTCTGTGTGTAACTCCTCAAATATATACGGAGATTAAAAATTACCCCAACACTGTATACAGGTGTATGCTACTGATACAGTACTCTTTTTCTGCTTTTCATATTCTGGTGTAATCCATACTGAGCGTGTGAGCGTGTGTCTTACTCCTGAATTATATTCGGAGATTTAAAATTACACCAACACTGTATACAGCTGTCAGCTACTGATACAGTACACTTTTTCAGCTTTTCATATTGTGGTGTAATCCATACTGAGCCTGGGAGCGTGTGTGTTACTCCTGAAATATATACGAAGATTTCAAATTACCCCAACACTGTATACAGCTGTACACTACTGATACAGTACACTTTTTCTGCTTTTCATATTGTGATGTAATCCATACTGATCCTGTGAGCGTGTGTGGTACTCCTGAAATATATACGGAAATTTCAAATTACCACAACACTGTATACAGCTGTACACTACTGATACAGTACACTTTTTCTGCTTTTCATATTTGGTGTAACACATAATGAGCCTGTGAGCGTGTGTCTTACTCCTGAAATATATTCGGAGATTTAAAATTACCCCAACACTGTATGCAGCTGTAAGCTACTGATACAGTACTTTTTTCGCTTTTCAAATTGTGGTGTAATCCATACTGAGCTTGTGAGCGTGTGTGTTACTCCTGAAATATATATGGAGATTTCAAATTACCACAACACCATATACAGCTGTACGCTACTGATACAGTACACTTTTTATGCTTTTCATATTGTGGTGTAATCCATACTGAGCCTGTGTGCGTGTTTGTTACTACTTAATATATGCTACGGAGATTTAATATTACCACAACACTGTATCAGCTGTAACTACTTACACAATACACTTTTTCTGCTTTATATTTTCAGGTGTAATCCATACTGAGCCTTGTGAGCGTGTGTGTTACTCCTGAAATATATACAAAGATTTAAATTACCCCAACATTGTATACAGCTGTACACTACTGATACAATACACTTTTTCTGCTTTTCATATTCTAATGTAATCCATACTGTGACTGTGAGCATGTGTGTTACTCTGAAATATGATGGAGATTTCAAATAACCACAACACCGTATACAGCTGTACGCTACTGATACCAGTACACTTTTTATGCTTTTCATTTTGTGGTGTAATCCATACTGAGCCTGTGTGGCGTGTTTGTTACTCCTTTAATATACAAGGAGATTTAAAATTACCCCAACATTGTATACAGCTGTACACTACTGATACAATACACTTTTTCTGCTTTTCATATTCTAATGTAATCCATACTGCGCCTGTGAGCATGTGTGTTACTCCTGAAATATGTACGGAGATTTCAAATTACCCCAACACTGTATACAGCTGTAAGCTACTGATACAGTACACTTTTTCTGCTTTTCATATTGTGGTGTAATCCATACTGAGCTTGTGAGCGTGTGTGTTACTCCTGAAATATATACGGAGATTTCAAATTACCCCAACACTATATTACAGCTTTTCATACCACACCCTTATACTAATTAAAGTACCACAGGTCAAAGAGTATTTTTAAATAAAATCAACAAGTTTATTATAACAAAAATTTAAAATATAAACATTTGACAGAGCAACTCACTAAGCAGGCTGAATTATAGAGGGGACAATTGTACTACATAATCAATCAATGAGACATAATGTGTGTGTAAACAAAGCAACACCTAAGTAACCGCTTTGATTAAAGTGTGATAGTTTCACTAATAAATGTCCCCTATAAAGAGAGGAATTCACATGTCTCCAAGAGAAATTCACACTATCACATAATAGTCATATTACTGTGTCGCCCAAAGTGCTAATGTGCATTGCAAAATGAAGCAACAATTCACATTAATGTCCGTACTTACATCTAAATAACTGCAAATAAAGGAGTTCCCCCAGGCCTGCCGCCTCAACGCACGTTTCACCGCTTCTTCGTCAGGAGGCGTGGCCTAAGTTAGCTCTGGTAAGCCTATATATAGGGACCAGCACCCAATAAAATCACTTAATGCTTTCTGTGCCAGGTCAAAATGAAGCGTCAATGCTAATCGTGACCTGCAATTCTCAGGTCATTCCCTCTCCTGCATCTACGTCATTACCCCTCCTTCAGGTCGGATCATGAGGCGGCGCATGCGCGGAATCAGGTCCACCTTTAAACAAGGGATTTCCTTTAGTGCTCTGAGAAGAACGCAGCCTGGTGCTGCTAAGCAATCAAAGCCACGTATCCTCCCTCTGAACACTTCGGGAAAGCCCAGACATGACCCGTTCCGGTCATGCGCACTAGATCCCTACCAAAAATAGCTTCCTCACAGAATATCGATACTTCTATAAACGCCTCTGAAGTGGGTCTGATTATGCTGATATACAGTTATATGAAAAAGTTTGGGCACCCTAATAATCTTAAGCTTAATGTTGTATAAAAATTGGTGTTTTTGCAACAGCTATTTCAGTTTGATATATCTAATAACTATTGGACACAGTAATGTTTCTTGTTGTGAATGTTTTAGAAATGAATTCTGAGCAGAAGCTCCCTCTGGTGGTTACAAACAGTACTGAACCATTCAATGAAGATTGGCAACCAGGAGTTACAGACTGGTCTTATATAAGGGAGGTTCCCTCCCATCATGGTTGCCGGTGATCAATTGTTCTTGTCTCAACTGTGGTTCCTGGTTCACTTGGAAGCTTGCTGAGTCTTGTCTCTTCTCCTGCTCTCAGATAAGATATTTTCTGTTTTTATTTTTGTGCTTGCTATTTGCATTGCTCCCTGCACTTCTGTGGAGGTCAGCCAGGTCCCCTCCGGGGGCTTGTGCTCCTCTCAGTTTATCTGAGCCACTGTTATTTGTTCATTTGCCTTTTCCGTTTTTTTCAGTGGCTGCGGCTTAGTTTTGTTACACCAGAGAACTAATTTAGGTGGTAGAGGTCGTGTGATCTCAGGTGTTTTTGCAATTAGTAGAGTTGGTATTTTTTAGGGTTTTTTGGATTGCAGTAAGTGTCCTTCCTATCCTTTTTCTTTCTAGGCAGATTGGGCCCCAACGTTTGCTCTTACTATTTTCTGTCTGTGTCTGTATTTCCTCTTGTCTAACCACCATTACATGTATGGGGGCTTCCTATGTTCTTTGGGGATCTGCTCCGGGGCAGATAGCTTTCCTCTTTCTATCTTTAGGTGTAGTTAACCTCCTAGGCTGTGACGAGGCGTCTAGGACCAACGGAGGAACGCTCCACGGCTGCCTTTAGTTGTGGTGGTTAGTCAGGGTACTGCAATCCAGTAGATTCCAACCTCTCTGGTGTATTGCCGTTTTTGCCTGCTCTCCTCACCTACCAAATCATAACAGTTTCTGCCTTGAAATGAGGTTTATTCTACTAACAGAAAATGTGCAATCTGCATCCAAACAAAATTTGACAGGTGCATATATATGGGCACCTCACCAGAAAAGTGACATTAATATTTAGTAGATCCTCCTTTTGCAAAAATAATAGCCTCTAGTCGCTTCCTGTAGCTTTTAATGAGTTCCTGGATCCTGGATGAAGGTATTTTTGACTATTCCTCTTTACAAAACAATTCCAGTTCAATTAAGTTTGATTGTAGCCGAGCATGGACAGCCCTCTTCAAATGATCCCACAGATGTTCAATGATATTCAGGTCTGGGGACTGGGATGGCCTTTCCAGAACATTGTAATTGTTCCTCTGCATGAATGTCTGAGTAGATTTGGAGCGGTGTTTTGGATCATTGTCTTGCTGAAAGATCCATCCCCTGCGTAACTTCAACTTTGTCACTGATTCTTGAACATTATTGTCAAGAATCTGCTGATACTGAGTGGAATCCATGCGTCCCTCACCTTTAACAAGATTCCCGGTGCCGGCATTGGCCACACAGCCCCAAAGCATGATGGAACCTTCACCAAATTTTACTGTCGGTAGCAAGTGTTTTTCTTGGAATGCTGTGTTCTTTTGACGCCATGCATAACGCCTTTTTGTATGACCAAACAACTCAATCTTGGTTTCATCAGTCCACAGGACCTTCTTCCAAAAAGAAATTGGCTTCTCCAAATGTGCTTTTGCATACCTCAGCCAACTCTGTTTGTGGCGTGCTTGCAGAAACGGCTTCTTTCGTATCACTCTCCCATACAGCGTCTCCTTGTGCAAAGTGCGTTGTATAGTTGACCGATGCACAGTGACACCATCTGCAGCAAGTTGATGCTGCAGCTCTCTGGAGGTGGTCTGAGGATTGTCCTTGACTGATCTCACCATTCTTCTTCTCTGCCTTTCTGATGTTTTTCTTGGCTTGCCACTTCTGGCCTTAACAGATACAGTTATATGAAAAAGTTTGGGCACCCCTATTAATCTTAAGCTTAATGTTTTATAAAAATTGGTATTTTTGCAACAGCTATTTCAGTTTCATATATCTAATAACTATTGGACACAGTAATGTTTCTGCCTTGAAATGAGGTTTATTGTACTAGCAGAACATGTGCAATCTGCATTCAAACAAAATTTGACAGGTGCATAAGTATGGGCACCCTTATCATTTTCCTGTTTTAAGTACTCCTACCTACTTTTTACTGACTTGCTAAAGCACTTTTTTTGGTTTTGTAACCTCATTGAGCTTTGAACTTCATAGCCAGGTGTATGCAATCATGAGAAAAGCTACTTAAAGTTGCCACTTGCAAGTTGTTCTCCTGTTTGAATCTCCTCTGAAGAGTGGCATCATGGGCTCCTCAAAACAACTGTCAAATGATCTGAAAACAAAGATTATTCAACATAGTTGTTCAGGGGAAGGATACAAAAAGCTGTCTCAGAGATTTAACCTGTCAGTTTCCACTGTGAGGAACATAGTAAGGAAATGAAGAGAACACAGGGACAGTTCTTGTTAAGGCCAGAAGTGGCAGGCCAAGAAAAACTTCAGAAAGGCAGAGAAGAAGAATGGTGAGATCAGTCAAGGACAATCCTCAGACCACCTCCAGAGAGCTGCAGCATCAACTTGCTGCAGATGGTGTCACTGTGCATCTGTCAACTATACTTTGCACAAGGAGAAGCTGTATGGGAGAGTGATGCGAAAGAAGCCGTTTCTGCAAGCATGCCACAAACAGAGTCAGCTGAGGTATGCAAAAGCACATTTAGAGAAGCCAATTTCTTTTTGGCAGAAGGTCCTGTGGACTGATGAAACCAAGATTGAGTTGTTTGGTCATACAAAAAGGCGTTATGCATGGCGTCAAAAAAACACAGCATTCCAAGAAAAACACTTGCTACCCACAGTAAAATTTGGTGGAGGTTCCATCATGCTTTGGGGCTGTGTGGCCAATGCTGGCACCGGGAATCTTGTTAAAGTTGAGGGATGCATGGATTCCACTCAGTATCAGCAGATTCTTGATAATAATGTTCAAGAATCAGTGACAAAGTTGAAGTTACGCAGGGGATGGATCTTTCAGCAAGACAATGATCCAAAACACCGCTCCAAATCTACTCAGGCATTCATGCAGAGGAACAATTACAATGTTCTGGAATGGCCATCCCAGTCCCCAGACCTGAATATCATTGAACATCTGTGGGATCATTTGAAGAGGGCTGTCCATGCTCGGCGACCATCAAGCTTAACTAAACTGGAATTGTTTTGTAAAGAGGAATGGTCAAAAATACCTTCATCCAGGATCCAGGAACTCATTAAAAGCTACAGGAAGCGACTAGAGGCTGTTATTTTTGCAAAAGGAGGATCTACTAAATATTAATGTCACTTTTCTGGTGAGGTGCCCATACTTATGCACCTGTCAAATTTTGTTTGGATGCAGATTGCACATTTTCTGTTAGTACAATAAATCTCATTTCAAGGCAGAAACATTACTGTATTCATTAGTTATTAGATATATAAAACTGAAATAGCTGTTGCAAAAACACCAATTTTTATAAAACATTAAGCTTAAGATTAATAGGGGGGCCAAAACTTTTTCATATAACTGTATATACATATCGCCATCCCTGTTACAGATTGATCAATGAACTATAAAATGTATATACAGTTAGGTCCATAAATATTTGGACAGAGACAACATTTATCTAATTTTGGTTCTAGACATTACCACAATGAATTTGAAACAAAACAAATCAGATGCAGTTGAAGTTCAGACTTTCAGCTTTCATTTGAGGGTATCCACATTAAAATTGGATGAAGGGTTTAGGAGTTTCAGCTCCTTAACATGTGCCACCCTGTTTTTAAAGGGACCAAAAGTAATTGGACAAATGACTCCAAGGCTATTTCATGGACAGGTGTGGGCAATCCCTTTGTTATGTCATTCTCAATTAAGCAGATGAAAGGGCCGGAGTTGATTTGAGGTGTGGTGTTTGCATTTGGAAGGTTTTGCTGTGAAGGAAACATGTGGTCACAGGAGCTCTCCATGCAGGTTAAACAAGCCATCCTTAAGCTGCAAGAACAGAAAAAAACCCATCCAAGAAATTGCTACAACATTAGAAGTGGCAAAATCTACAATTTGGTACATCCTGAGAAAGAAAGAAAGCACTGGTGAACTTATCAATCCAAAAGACCTGGGAGCCCACGGAAGACAACAGTGGTGGATGATCGCCGCATACTTTCTTTGGTGAAGAAGAACCCGTTCACAACATCAACTGAAGTCCAGAACACTCTCAGTGAAGTAGGTGTATCTGTCTCTAAGTCAACAGTAAAGAGAAGACTCCATGAAAGTAAATAGAAAGGGTTCACATCTAGATGCAAACCATTCATCAATTCCAAAAATAGACAGGCCAGAGTTAAATTTGCTGAAAAACACCTCCAGAAGCCAGCTCAGTTCTGGAAAAGTATTCTATGGACAGATGAGACAAAGATCAACCTGTACCAGAATGATGGGAAGCCAAAAGTTTGGAGAAGAAAGGGAACGGCACATGATCCAAGGCACACCACATCCTCTGTAAAACATGGTGGAGGCAACGTGATGGCATGGGCATGCATGGCTTTCAATGGCACTGGGTCACTTGTGTTTATTGATGACATAACAGCAGACAAGAGTAGCCGGATGAATTCTGAAGTGTACCGGGATATACTTTCAGCCCAGATTCAGCCAAATGCTGCAAACTTGATTGGACGGCGCTTCATAGTACAGATGGATAATGACCCCAAGCATACAGCCAAAGCTACACAGGAGTTCATGAGTGCAAAAAAGTGGAACATTCTTCAATGGCCAAGTCAATCACCAGATCTTAACCCAATTGAGCATGCATTTCACTTGCTCAAATCCAGACTTAAGAGGGAAAGACCCACAAACAAGCAAGACCTGAAGGCTGCGGCTGTAAAGGCCTGGCAAAGCATTAAGAAGGAGGAAACCCAGCGTTTGGTGATGTCCATGGGTTCCAGACTTAAGGCAGTGATTGCCTCCAAAGGATTCGCCACAAAATTTTGAAAATAAAAATATTTTGTTTGGGTTATGTTTATTTGTCCAATTACTTTTGACCTCCTAAAATGTGGAGTGTTTGTAAAGAAATGTGTACAATTCCTACATTTTCTAACACATATTTTTGTTCAACCCTTCAAATTAAACGTTACAATCTGCACTTGAATTCTGTTGTAGAGGTTTCATTTCAAATCCAATGTGGTGGCATGAAGAGCCCAACTCGCGAAAATTGTGTCACTGTCCAAATATTTCTGGCCCTGACTGTATAATGTGACAATAAATGTGCATAAATTAAATCCTTATACAAAAATAATTAATAAAATAGAAAATTTTGATATATAATATAATACACATGTAATGTTTAATAATATATATAAAATAATAATGAAAATAAATTAATAATTAAATAAAATGAATAATAATATATTGTGACAATATCAAAAAGTGATCATAAATATCATATGTGATGATATAATTATTCCAATTAATAACCTATGATAACATGCACTACAATAATTAATGAATAAGTTGGTGATAACATTGAATAATAAATAAGAAGACTAATAAAAAATAATACATATGCAAGTGCTCATACAACAATGATAATTAAATTCATTCTTCTTTACAGCTGTATCCAGGATAGCGCCAGCCTTCCCATAAGGATTCGACTGATCACTCCAACCATCATCCAAACTGAAAGGTAAGTCTCCGCAGGGTCATCCATAAGACTAACGACACTTCATTATAACTTAGGACAGAATCTATAATAATAAAATTTAACCCCTTAACGACCAAGCCATTTTGTAGGTTAAAGACCAGGCCAATTTTTACAATTCTGACCACTGTCACTTTATGTGCTTATAACTCTAGAACGCTTCAACGGATCTTGGCGATTCTGAGATTGTTTTCTCGTGACATACTGTACTTCATGATAGTGGTAAAATTTCTTCAATATAACTTGCGTTTATTTATGAAAAAAACGGAAATATGGCAAAAATTTTGAAAATTTTGCAATTTTCAAACTTTTAATTTTTATGCCATTAAATCAGAGAGATATGTCACAAAAAATAGTTAACAAATAACATTTCCTACATGTCTACTTTACATCAGCACAATTTTGGAACCAACATTTTTTTTTTGTTAGGAAGTTATAAGTGTTAAAAGTTGACCAGCAATTTCTCATTTTTCCAACAAAATTTACAAAACCATTTTTTTTGGGGACCACCTCACATTTGAAGTGAATTTGAGGGGTCAATATGACTGAAAATACCCAAAAGTGACACCATTCTAAAAACTGCACCCCTCAAGATGTTCAAAGCCACATTCAAGAAGTTTATTAACCCTTTAGGTACTTCACAAGAATTGAAGCAATATGGAAGGAAAAAATTAACATTTAACTTTTTTTCCCAAAATTTTTCTTTCGACACAATTTTTTAAATTTTGTCAAGGGTATCAGTAGAAAATGAACCACAATATTTGTTGTACAATTTCTCCTGAGTACACCGAAATCCCATGTGGGGGAAAACCAATCTTTAGGTGCACGGCAGTGCTCAGAAGGGAAAGAGCATCATTTGAGATTTTGAATGTCAAATTGGCTGGAATCGAGAGCGGACACCATGTCACGTTTGGAGAGTCCTTGATGTACCTAAACAGTGGAAACCCCCCATAAGTGACCCCATTCTGGAAACTAGAACCCCAAGGAACTTATCTAGATGTGTGGTGAGCACTTTGAACCCCCAAGGGGCTTCACAGAAGGTTATAACAAAGAGCCGTAAAATTTAAAAATCATATTTTTTCCACAAAAATGATCTTTTCACCCCCAATTTTTATTTTTCAAAGGATAAAAGGTTCCCAAAAGTTATTGAGCAATTTGTCCTGAGTACGCTGATACCCGATATGTGGGGATAAACCACTATTTGGGCGCATGGCAGAGCTTGGAAGGGAAGCAGCGCCATTTGACTTTTTTGGCTGGAATTGAGATTGGATGCCATGTCTCATTTGGAGAGTCCCTGATGTGCCTAAACAGTGGAAACCCCCCACAAGTGACCCCATTTTGGAAACTAGACCCCCCAAGGAACTTATCTACATGTGTGGTGAGAGCTTTGAACCCCCAAGGGCTTCACAGAAGGTTATAATGTAGAGCTGTAAAATTAAAAAATCATATCTTTTCCACAAAAATGATCTTTCCACCCCCAATTTTTATTTTCCAAAGGGTAACAGGACCCCAAAAGTTATTGTGCAATTTGTCCTGAGTACGCTGATACCCCATATGTGGGGGAAAACCACTGTTTGGGCGCATGGCAGAGCTCGGAAGGGAAGCAACGCCATTTGACTTTTTTGGCTGGAATTGAGATTGGACGCCATGTCGCATTTGGAGAGTCCCTGTGTGCCTAAACAGTGGAAACCCCCCACAAGTGACCCCATTTTTGAAACTAGACCCCCCAAGGAACTTATCTACATGTGTTGTGAGAGCTTTGAACCCCAAGGGCTTCACAGAAGGTTATAACGTAGAGCTGTAAAATTAAAAAATCATATCTTTTCCACAAAAATGATCTTTCCACCCTCAATTTTTATTTTCCAAAGGGTAATAGGACCCCAAAAGTTATTGTGCAATTTGTCCTGAGTACGCTGATACCCCATATGTGGGGGTAAACCACTATTTTGACGCATGGCAGAGCTCGGAAAGGAAGGAGCACCTTTTTCAAATGCAGACTTTGATGGAATGGTCTGCGGGTGTCATGTCTCGTTTGGAGAGCCCCTGATGTGCCTAAACAGTAGAAACCCCCACAAGTGACTCCATTTTGGAAACTATACCCCCCAAGGAACTTATCTAGATGTGTGGTGAGCACTTTGAACCCCCAAGTGCTTCACAGAAGTTTATAACGTTGAGCCGTGAAAATAAAAACACATATTTTTTTCCACAAAAATAATCTTTTTGCCCCCAAATTTTTATTTTTATAAGGGTAACAGGAGAAATAGGACCCCAAAAGCTATTGTACAATTTGTCCTGAGTACGCTGATACCCCATATGTGGGGGTAAACCACTATTTTGACGCATGGCAGAGCTCGGAAAGGAAGGAGCGCCTTTTTCAAATGCAGACTTTGATGGAATGGTCTGCGGGTGTCATGTCGTGCTTGGAGAGCCCCTGATGTGCCTAAACAGTAGAAACCCCCCACAAGTGACCCCATTTTGCAAACTAGACCCCAAGGAACTTATCTAGATGTGTGGTCAGCACTTTGAACCCCCAAGGACTTCACAGAAGTTTATAACGTAGAGCCTTGAAAATAAAAAAAAACATATTTTGTTCCACAAAAATGACCTTTTTGCCCCCAAATTTTTATTTTTATAGGGTAACAGGAGAAATAGGACCCCAAAAGTTGATGTGCATTTTGTCCTGAGTACGGTGATATCCCATATGTGGGGGGGAACCACTGTGATCGCCTTACTGCGATCTTTGGGAGGCAGAATGAACAAATCCACATTCATGTTTAGCTTCTGTCACACTCTAAAAGACGCTTTTTTTTGTAAGAATTTTTTGGAAGAAATTTTTGCATCACCGTATTTTGAGAGCTATAATTTTTCCATATTTCGTCCGACAGAGTTATCTTGGGCTTATTTTTTGCGGGACGAGCTGACGTTATTATTGGTACCATACTCGGGCACATAACGTTTTTTGATCGCTTCCTATTCCGATTTTTGTGGACGCAGAATGAACAAAAACCAGCAATTCAGGAATTGTTTTTTTTTTCCCCTCCATTCCGCGTGTGGTAAAATTGATAAAGCAGCTTTATTCTTCGGGTCACTACGATTACAGCGATACCTCATTTACATCTTTTTTTTATGTTTTGGCGTTTTTAACACAATAAAAAATGTTATAGAAAAAATAATTATTTTTACATCAGTTTATTCCGCAAGCTATAACTTTTTTATTTTTTTGCTGATGATGCTGTATAGCGGCTTGTTTTTTGCGGGACAAGATGATGTTTTCAGCGGTGCCATGATTATTTGTATCCCACTTTTTGATCGCGTGTTATTGCACTTTTTCCAAGTGGTATGATGATACCGCTTGGAAAAAGTATAATTTACTACTTTTTTGTGTTTTTTTATGGCTTTCACTGAAGGGGTTAAGTAGGGATACACTTTTATAGACGGGATTTTTACGGACGCGGCGATACCAAACATGTGTATTTTTTTGTTTTTTTGTTTTTTTTATTACATAAAAATGTGTATTTTTTAGGGGAATTTTTTAAAATTATTTTTTATATTTTTTTTTACATTTTTTTAAAAAAAAATCTTTTTTTTTTAACTTGTCCCTTTATGGGTCTTTCACTTTTTTTACTTTTCATTGCAGTTACAATGCATTGCAATGCTCCATGACAACCCCCGGGTCATCAAGGCAGAGATCAGGCCCTGAAAATACATTGCAGGGTGCCGATCTGAGGCAGAGGGAGCTCCCGACCCTCTGCCTCCCCCCCGAGCACTGCGATTGAGCTCGATCGCAGCAGTCAGGGGCTTAACAGCCAGGGGCAGCGGGGGCGCCGCTCCTGGCTGTTAGTGCAGGAAGCTCGGCCACTGCAGCGCCGAGCTCCTGCACTGATCACGCTGGAGATGCTGAAATTTCAGCATCTCCTGCGCGATCGCTGCTGTGTTTGGTTAGTCAGATTGACTGACCAATCACAGCGCTGTGGGTGCAGGGACCGATGGCACCGCTTGCCGTGCCTATTTACACGCAGTGGTAGTTCTAATGCATGACGTGCACAATCCGTCAGGTGCCAAAACTGACACCTTGCCATGACGGACTGTGCACGTCATTGGACATTAAGGGGTTAATGTTAAAAAATGAAATGAAACAAACTACCAAAGCTAAAAAAGATATCAGTCTTACAGAAAGGATCCGAACCCATGGTTTTCGTTAAGTCCCCCGGCAATGGCAATAGATCAGGTATCTTTGGGTATACGGGGAGGTAATTTTTTTCAAAAAATTGTCGCAAGTAGAAAGCCAATGGATATATAGGCTTAAGTCCATGGTTCCGGGGGGACTTAACGAAAACCATGGGTTCGGATCCTTTCTGTAAGACTGATATCTTTTTTAGCTTTGGTAGTTTGTTTTATTTCTTTTTTTAACATTAAATTTTATTATTATAGATTCCGTCCTAAGTCATAATGACGTGTCGTTAGTCTTATGGATGACCCTGCGGATACTTACCTTTCAATTTGGAAGATGGTTGGAGTGATCGGTCGAATCCTTAAGGGAAGGCTGGCGCTATCCTGGATACAGCTGTAAAGAAGAATGAATTTAATTATTGTTGTATGAACACTTGCATATGTATTATTTTTTTATTAGTCTTCTTATTTATTATTCAATGTTATCACCAACTTATTCATTAATTATTGTAGTGCATGTTATCATAGGTTATTAATTGGAATAATTATATCATCACATATGATATTTATGATCACTTTTTGATATTATCACAATATATTATTATTATTCATTTTATTTAATTATTAATTTATTTTCATTATTTTATATATATTATTAAACATTACATGTGTATTATATTATATATCAAAATTTATATTTTATTAATTATTTTTGTAGAAGGATTTAATTTATGCACATTTTTTGTCACATTATATATACACTTTATATTTCATTGATCAATCTGTAACAGGGATGGCGATATGTATATATATCAGCATAATCAGACCCACTTTAGAGGCGTTTATAGAAGTATCGATATTCTGTGAGGAAGCTATTTCTGGTAGGGATCTAGTGCGCATGACCGGAACGGGCCATGTCTGGGCTTTCCCGAAGTGTTCAGAGGGAGGACACGTGGCTTTGGTTGCTTAGCAGCACCAGGCTGCGTTCTTCTCGGAGCACTGAAGGAAATCCCTTGTTTACAAGGCGGACCTGATTCCGCGCATGCGCCGCCTCATGATCCGACCTGGAGGAGGGGTAATGACGTAGATGCAGGAGAGGGAATGACCTGAGAATTGCAGGTCACGATTAGCATTGACGCTTCATTTTGACCCGGCACAGAAAGCATTAAGTGATTTTATTGGGTGCTGATCCCTATATATAGGCTTACCAGAGCTAACTTAGGCCACTCCTCCTGACGAAGAAGCGGTAAAATGTGCGTTGAGGCGGCAGGCCTGGGGGGACTCCTTTATTTGCAGTTATTTAGATAAGTACGGACATTAATGTGAATTGTTACTTCATTTTGCAATGCACTTTGGGCGACAATAATATGACTATTATGTGATAGTGTGAATTTCTCTTGGAGACATGTGAATTCCTCTCTTTATAGGGGACATTTATTAGTGAAACTATCACACTTTAATCATAGCGGTTACTTAGGTGTTGCTTTGTTTACACACACATTATGTCTCATTGATTGATTATGTAGTACAATTGTCCCCTCTATAATTCAGCCTGCTTAGTGAGTTGCTCTGTCAAATGTTTATATTTTAAATTTTTGTTATAATAAACTTGTTGATTTTATTTTAAAAATACTCTTTGACCAGTGGCACTTTAATTAGTATAAGGGTGTGGTATGAAATGTTGATTTGAGTTTTGAATTAATAATTACACCATTATTTATGGGAATTGTGGTATTTATTACTATATTACAGCTGTACGATACTGATAAAGTACACTTTTTATGCTTTTCATATTCTGGTGTAATCCATACTGAGCCTGTGAGCGTGTGTGTTAGTCCTGAAACATATATGGAGATTACCACAACACCGTATACAGCTGTACGCTACTGATACAGTACACTTTTTAGGCTTTTCATATTGTGGTGTAATCCATACTGAGCCTGTGTGCGTGTTTGTTACTCCTTTAATATTCACGGAGATTTAAAATTACCACAACACTGTATACAGCTGTACACTACTGACACAATACACATTTTCTGCTTTTCATATTCTGGTGTAATCCATACTGAGCCTGTGAGCATGTGTGTTACTCCTGAAATATATACAGAGATTTAAAATTACCCCAACATTGTATACAGCTGTACACTACTGATACAATACACTTTTTCTGCTTTTCATATTCTAATATAATCCATACTGAGCCTGTGAGCATTTGTGTTACTCCTGAAATATATACGGAGATTTAAAATTACCCCAATACTGTATAGAGCTGTACGTGACTGATACCGTACACTTTTTATGCTTTTCATATTGTGGTGTAATCCATACTGAGCCTGTGAGCGTGTGTGTTACTCCTGAAATATATACGGAGATTTAAAATAACCCCAACACTGTAAGCTACTGATGCAGTACACTTTTTGTGCTTTTCATATTGTGGTGTAATCCATACTGAGCCTGTGTGCCAAGGTCAGGTACAGTGTTTGTGCGTGACTGGAGGAATGTGGATTTGGCAGAAAGTGCTCCTCCACCCACCACTGGCAATGCATCATTGACACCTGGAACATTGGCCCACGTGTGTGATTATGCCTTGCGAATCCTAAAAAGGGTCCCCCGCATTGCCAAAATTAAGAAGAATGACGACTACTGGTTGGCCAGCATCCTCGATCCACGCTACAAAGGCAAATTACAGAGCATCATGCCACAGGAGAACCTAGAGCTAATATTGGCGAACAAACAAGCAACTCTGGTAAACATTTTTGTTACATTCATTCCGAGCAAACAGAAGCGGTGCAGGTTCTACCACGAGCCGTACTGGGCTAAATGGAAGAGGTGTTTGTGGTGCACACAGCCGAAGTGACGTTGAAGACAGGGGTTTCATGACCATGTTGTGGACTGATTTCTCGAGTAACGCTCACACTCCTGGTAATTCTGAATGTATTGCAACTGACAGGAGACAGCAGTTGTCAACAATGGTTAAAAATTACATCTCCTTCCCTATCGATGTTCTCCCTCACAGGTCATTCCCCTTTGACTACTGGGCCTGTAAACTGGACACCTGGCCTGAATTGGCACAATATGCCTTACAGGAGCTCGCTAGCCCTGCTGGTAGTGTGCTATCAGAAAGAATCTTCAGTTCTGCTGGATCAATCCTGACAGAAAGAAGGACCCATCTGTAGACACAAAATGTTGATGATCTAACCTTCATTAAAATGAACCATGCATGGGTTTCAAAGGATTTTGTCCCACCTTCCCCTGATGACACATAGGTTGCCAGCAAAATGGCTGCTTTGTCCTCCTCTTCCTCTGACTTCTCTAATTCCTCCATTTGCAGCTGCTAAACGTCCAGCCTACACCTCAACATATGCCATTTTTGCCACCTCCCTATCTGGGCTGTCCCCCCCAGGGCTGGGGTCACCGGCGTACTATGATGGGCCCTGTGCCAGTGCCGTCTACCACGAGTTGTCCCCCCCTGCTTGCTCAGGGCCTCAGCACTTGCAATACTTACCTCTCCCTGCTCCACCGCTGTGGAGTCTGGGCAGTTAAATCCTTCACAGGGACAGTCACTAGTCGGCGAACTAATGGAAACGGTCGGGTCGGAGTCGAAAATCCGACCCCAATGCAAGTCAATGGGGAATAAAAGTCGGCAGGGAGTGGAGGACAGTAAACACACCTACAGTGCTAATTTCAATGCCAACAACATCAATTCTTATTACTTAAGCTTGTCAACCTTAATTAACTTTATAATAATAGTAACGCATTCAAAACTGAGGGTTATTTGGCTAAACTTGTGGGGGGTTAAGTGCTGGCTCCAGGTTTTCATAGGCCACGGGCCAAAGAGTCTCAGTGTGCCCCTTTAACACATACCACAATTCATGATGCTCCGATACAGCAGAGAAATATAGGTATAGTACAATGCCAAACACTTCACTTCTTACATTAAATGACTGATATCTATTTTTAATTCTACAATAGCTCAAAAAATGGACAGTATAGTCCTCCATACAGTATTATGGGCACCATATAGCGTGCCATACAGAATAATGAGCCCCATATATTGCTCAATACAGAATGTGCTCCATATAATGCTCCATACAGAATAGGACCCATATGTGCTCCATATGATGCTCCACATATAAAGGGCCCTATATGATGCTCCATAAATAATGAACCCCATATGATGCTCTAGTATATAATGGGCCCCATATATGATGCTCCAGTGTATGATTAACCCCATATAATGCTCCATATATAATGGTCCCCATATATAATGTTCCATATATAATGGTCTCCATGTGATGCTCCATATATAATGTGCCCCATATGATGCGCCATATATAATGGGCCCTATATGATGCTCCAGTATATGATGTGCCCGATGGATGATGCTCCAGTGTATAATGGGCCCTATCTATGATGCTCAAGTGTATGATGGATACCATATATAATTCTCCAGTGTATAATGCTCCACATATATTGCTACAACCATTAAAAACAATGAAATACCTCTCCTCGCTGGGCACTGCTCTACTCTGGACTCCTCAGCGTCGCCATCTTCCAGCTCTCTGCACTGAGACTTTTCAGACAGAGGGCGCACAGACATGACATAATCGCGCTCTCTGACCTAATTGTCACTGTCAAGAAACACGGAAGACGTCACAGCGGTGGAGCAGGGAGTGGTAAGTATTGCAAGTGCTGGGGCCCTGAGCAAGCAGGGGGGCACACTCGTGGGTGCCGTTAACTGGCACAGGGCCCCTCATAGTACTCCGGTGTCTCTGACGGCGAGTGGGCCCCCCACCTGCTCAGGGCCCCGGCACTTGCCCGGGTGCACCAGGTGCTGACGCTGGCCCTGGGGGGGGGGCACAGCCAGTTAGGGAGGTGGAAAAAGTGGCATATGTTGAGGTGTAGGCTGGATGTTCAGCAGCTGCAAATGGAGGAATTGGAGAAGTCAGAGAAAGAGGAGGACAAAGCGAGCCATTTTGCTGGCAACCAATGTGTCATCAGCGGAAGCTGGTACAAAATCCTTTGAAACCCAGGCATGGTTCATTTTAATGAAGGTGAGATCACCTATATTTTGGGTCGACAGCCGGGTCCTTCTTTCTGTCAGGATTGATCCAGCAGCACTGAAGACTCTTTCTGGTAGCACACTCCCAGCAGGGCAAGCGAGCTTCTTTAAAGCATATTGTGCCAATTCAGGCCAGGTGTCCAGTTTACAAGCCCAGTAGTCAAAGTAGAATGAACTGTGAGGGATAACATCGATAGGGGAGGAGAGGTAATTTTGAACCATAGTTGACAACTGCTGTCTCCTGTCTGTTGCAATCGATTCAGTATTACCAGTCGTGTGAGCGTTACTTGAGAAATCATACCACAACATGGTCATGAAACCCCTGTCTCCAACGTCACTTCGGCTGTGTGCACCACGAACACCTCTTCCATTTAGCCCAGTACGGCTCGTGGTAGAACCTGCACCGCTGCTGTGTGCTGGCAATGCCTCTAACAAACAGTTTACCAGAGTTGTTTGCTTGTTCACCAATATTAGCTCCAGGTTCTCCTAAGGCATGATGTTCTGTAATTTGCCTTTATAGCGTGGATCAAGGATGCTGGCCAACCAGTAGTCGTCATCCTTCATAATTTTGACAATGCGGGGGTCCCTTTTTAGAATCCACAAGACATAATCACACATGTGGGCCAATGTTCCAGGTGTCAATGATGCACTGCCAGGGGTGTAGTGGGTGGAGGAGCACTTTCTGCCAAATCCACATCCCTCCAGTCACGCACAAACCCTGTACCTGACCTTGGCAAGCCAACATTTTCTCTTGCCCCCTGAAAGCATCATCCTCCCCAAAGTAATCATCCCCCTTATCCTCATCCTCCTCCTCCTCCTCTTCTTCTTCTACCTCCACCTCGTCCAGGACAGTTCCCTGAGCAGACAATGGCTGACTGTCATGAAAGGCTTCCCTCCTCCTCCTCCGCTGCAGACGCCTGATGCTTAATGTGTGTCAAAGTTTGCATGAGCAAAACAACAGTGGAGGGCACCATTCAAGAAATACTTATAGAAAGGCATCAACCTGGGGTATGTAATAGTAATGCTAGAAAGACAAGAAAGAGTACATACCAGGACACCAGGGATGCCAAAAATAAATCATAACAATTAGAAAATATTTTTATTGAAAAAACTGCAAAACCACACTGTAGTCATTAAAAACAATTAAAACAAGGCACAAAGCCCCATAACAGGAACAATAAACCCCTATAACCCCTATCTGTATAATACAATACACTTAGATGAAATATATATGGAAACCTCAGCCAAACATGGTAGTATACTTAGAGCATAGTCACCCCCAAAGCCCAAAATGAAGACAAGACCAGAGAGAACAATTAGTCCTCAAATTGCTGCATAAAAAAAAAAAAAACAGGTAAGCAAGGACAATATGAGATGGTAAAGCAATACAAACAAATTGCTATAGACTAATACAGATCAGATGTGAATAGGTCTACTCATAAAGATTAATATATCAAGTAGATCTTAGCATAGCAGATAGTATAACAGTTGTCTAATACACAAATAATGCAGCAAATAATATAACAGTTGTCCTTAATCTAGTGCACAAAGTGATGCAGCCCTAGTCTAGTGCACAAAATAATGCAGCAAATGGTATAGCAGCTGTCCTTAATCTAGTGCACAAAGTCACAAAGTAACACAGCTATAGGGGGATCTCATGTTAGAGGCATGACCAGGTTACCAAACCAGGGGTTAATAGGCGGGATAGAGCCCGACGCGTGTCGCCATGTGAAATGGCTTCATCAGGGGCAGAGATGGTGATAAAGCAGGATTCAAGGTATTTATATATAACATATTGATTAAAACTCACAGCAGCTGCATGGAGCGTTCCCCCCAGACACAGGACAAAAACAGGAAGTGATGAAATAACATGGCGCTGGATGCCAAAAGGGTGTATCCTCCCCACCTCACTACAGGTGTAGTAAGATGGCCGACAGAGCACATGCAACTTATATGATCTAGAATAGAGGTTATGTTTACCAATAGCTTATATGCTCGCAATTTATGAGTTAATCATACCCAATGGTTTGATGTGATGACGAGCAAAAGTATCGAACTCCTATTTGCCCTAAATAGTATGGGCAGGATTCAATAATCACCATGTACCATCAAATATCTAGTTAAGCCCCCAACAAAGGGTGGTTTAATCATAGCATACAGAGATAGAGGGTCAACTAGATAGCACGCCCTGAATATTTACAAGCAGTAACAGATTAGGTTGAAAAAAAAAAAAAATTATAACAACTCTTCATTTAGGCCTTTGGGAGACAAGCTTTGAAGCTTGTAGATCCATTTACTTTCTATACACAGTAATTTATTTACAATGTCCATATATGGTCCAGAATCAAGGTTATGTGTACCAATAGCTTACATGCTCACGATTTCAATAATTAGGCATACCCAATGGTTTGATGTGATGACGAGCAAAAGAATCGAACTCCCATATGCCCTAAATAGTATGGGCAGGATTCAATACCATCAAATGTCTAGTTAAGCCCCCAACAAAGGGTGGTTTAATCATAGATAGAAGGTCAACTAGATAGCATGAAAAAAAAAAAAAATGTAACAACTATTCAATAATCACCATGTACCATCAAATGTCTAGTTAAGCCCCCAACAAAGGGTGGTTTACTCATAACATACAGAGATAGAAGGTCAACTAGATAGCATGCAAAAAAAAAAAAAAAAAACTATAATCTTTATAATACCCTGTAAATAGCAACTCTTCATTTAGGCCTTTGGGAGACAAGCTTTGAAGCTTGTAAATCCATTTACTTTCTACACACAGTAATTTATTTACAATGTCGCCACCTCTGATCGTGGTGCGTACACTCTCAAGTCCCATACATTTAAAGCAGGTAGATCTGCCATGATGATGTTCTAGGAAGTGACTTGCTACCGATGTCAAAGTCTTGTTCTTATCGCAATCACTTTTGGCAGTTGAGATGCTTGACAGATGCTGTTGCATTCTTCTCCTTAATTCTTGTGTAGTTTGACCAACATAGATCTTCGGGCAGTCACAGAAGATGGCATAGACCAGATTCCGAGATTTACAGTTGAAAAATTCATTGGACCTGATCCAGAAAGGAAGAATAGAAATGGAATAACTATCTTGTCCCGTCATATATTGGCAAACATTGCAATTACCACATGGGTATGATCCAAGAATTCTGGTGCCACGATTAAGTCTCACAGTAGGCCGTTGATAATGGCTATGACAAAGCCTATCTTTCAAATTCCTTGCACGTCTAGCGACCATGCAAGGAGAATCTGAAACCAAAGGAGTGATCCTTTTATCGCTAGTTAGAATATCCCAATTGTTGGAAAGTAGATTCCGTACGTCAGACCACTGATTATTAAAGGTGGTAATCAATGAAAGTGGTCGAGACGAATGACGTACATTTGGACGAAGAAGATCTCTTCTATCTTGTTGTACTGCAAATTGGAAAGCTTGGGAGATAGTCCTCTTAGGATAGCCCCTTTGTCTAAAACGAGAAGACAAATCCTTAGCAGTGTTCAAAAATCCCGGCCCAGTGCTGCAGTTCCTCCTTAGGCGCAAAAATTGGCCCTTGGGTATACCTGCCTTTTGATGGTGAGGGTGAAAGCTTGAAAAATGGAGCAAGCTATTTGTGGCAGTAGCTTTACGAAATAATGCACATCCAATTCCTGTGTTGGTAATAGAAAGTCTCAAGTCCAAGAAATCTATTGCAGAATCTGAAATGGTTGAAGTAAGTCTGATGTTTAAGACATTATTATTCAGATCATCAATAAATGATTGACATTCCTCAACCGATCCGGTCCATATCATCAGGATATCATCAATATATCTTTGCCAGGTTAGAACCTTAGAGAAGAAGGCCAAATGTTCGTACACCACAAGCTCCTCCCACCATCCAAGAAAAAGATTTGCATAAGTGGGCGCACACCGTGCACCCATAGCGGTCCCAGCCCGCTGTCTATAGAACTTCCTGTCAAAAACTAAATAGTTTTTATCCAAAATAAAATGGAGGAGTCTAAGGATGAAGTTGTCATGTTCCTTATCCCTATCTATGTTTTTTGCCAGAAAGAACGAAACTGCTTCAATACCTGATTGGTGTTGGATACTTGTGTATAGTGATTCCACATCCATACTGATAAGTAGGGCACCTTCCGGTATGACCAGATTTTCCACAGCCTGCATCAGATGAGTTGAGTCCCTAGTATAGGATTTCAAAGATAAGACCAAAGGTTGAAGGAAATGGTCAATATATATGCAGGGTTTCTCAAACAAACTACCTATACCCGACACTATAGGTCTGCCTGGAGGCTCAACAAGAGATTTGTGTATTTTTGGGAGGGCGTAAAAGGTTGGAACAACTGGTGTTGGTGTAATCAAAAAATCCGCTCCTTTTTTGGTCAACACATTATTTTGAAGGGCATTCTTAATAACTCCATCTATTTGATCTTTAAAGAATATTGTGGGATCTGATGGAAGGATCATATAACTATGTCCTCCTAATTGTCGCAGAACTTCTTTCACATATAGATGGTGGGGCCATAACACCACGTTACCTCCTTTATCAGCCTCTCGAATTAAGAAAGCATCATTATTCTGCAGGTTATATAGCACCTGTCTTTCATTCTTACCCAAGTTGTTGTTTTTGTATGGGTCCAATTGTAACTGCTCAATGTCTTTGCAGGTCTTTTCAAAGAAAATTTGTACGGCTGGAAATAAAGAGAAAGATGGTGTTGCCCGGGAGGGAAGACGTCTTGTAAATCTTGGGCTCGTGTCAGGGTGTTCATTCTCCTGTAATAAACCTAAAATATCATTAAAGACCTGTCTATCATCCATGGAAAAGCTGTCCAATAGGGACACATAGACTGATTTAATTGTTTGTGCAAATCAGATAGCAAAGGACATGGTTAACCCTATGTACACCAAGTGTCATTTCATGTCGGGTTCTGCATTTTCACAAAAGCCGGCAATTGAATTAGCGGCTATTATACTATGTAGAAGTGTATGAACTATAAATATATATATATATATATATTTATATATATATATGTGTCACAAACTCAATGACATGTATATATATATATATGAGGTGTAAAATTGCTGAAAAAAAATGCGTGGGCTCCCGCCCTATTTTCGCAACCAGACAGACAAAGCCAGTGAGTGGGGGCAGATAATAATAGCCCAGAGAGGGACCATTATTTTTGGCCCCCCCCGGCTACTAACATCTGCCCCCAGACACCCCAGAAAGGGCAAATCTCTAATTAGATTTGCCCTTTCTGGCACTTTGCCCGTCTATTCCCATTGCCCTGTAGCGGTGGCGAATGGGTTAATAAGGGGTTAAAATGACCTTGCAATTGAAAGGTCACTTTAAGCCAGGTTAATAATTGAGAGCTGTCAATTAGACAACTATCAATTATTAATCCTATTGTATGAAAGAAAAATCAAACACACACACTTTAATAAAAAAGAAGTTTAATGAAATAATCACACAGTTTTTGACCATATTTTATTTTCCTGCTAAAACCATTTCCTGTAATAAAAATAAAATAATAAAGCAAAATTATTCTTACCAATCCGATGTACAGTCAGGTCCCACGGTGTAATCCTTCAGAAAGGGTTAATGTTTACTGCAGGGACCGCAGCTAATGCTGCAGCCTCACAGTAAACCCCCAAATGAATGAGTTCCTCTCCTGGCTGACAGGAGAGGAAGTGGAAAGCTTAATTGATTGCTTTCCACTTTCACTTCAGGTCAGCCAGGGACACAATCAGTGACGTCAGAGGGAACTGGTTAACAAAAATAGGGGATCCCCTTGAAAAAAATTGGCGTGGGGTCCCCCCTATTTTTGTTAACCAGCCAGATGAAGCAGACCGCTGAGGCCTGGATTTTCAGGCTGTTAAGGAGCCAAGATCCATGGACCTTGCCAGCCTGATAATACCAGGCCACAGCAGTCTGCATATCTTGGCTGATTAACAAAAATAGGGGATCCCCTCGAAAAAAATTGGCGTGGGGTCCCCCCTATTTTTGTTAACCAGCCAGATGAAGCAGACCGCTGAGGCCTGGTTTTTCAGGCTGGTAAGGATCCAATATCCATGGACCTTGCAAGCCTGATAATACCAGGCCACAGCAGTCTGCTTAGCTTGGCTGGTTAACAAAAATAGGGGATCCCCTCGAAAAAAAAAACGGCGTAGGGGTCCCCCTATTTTTGTTAACCAGCCAAGTAAAATGCAGACTGCTGCGGCCTGGTATTAAAAGACTGTCAAGGCCCATGGATTTTGGCCCTCAACAGCCTGATAATACCAGGCTACAGCAGCCCCACATTTGGCGCATCAAAAGATGTGCCAATTGTGGCACTTTACCCGGCTCTTCCCACTTGCCCTGTAGCGGTGGCAAGCGGGGTAATAAGGGGTTATTGTCACCGTTGATTGCACGGTGACAATAAGCCCGGTTAATAATGGAGAGGTGTCAATAAGACACCGATCCATTATTAATCCCAAAGTTATTAAATGTATAAAAAAAAGACACAGCAAGAAAAAAGTATTTTAATGAAATAAAAGAGACAACACAGTTTTCATTAATTTTATTGTACTCTCATTCCTGCGACGCCATCGATCTCCTGTAAAAAAAGAAAAAAAACAAACCAACAGTATACCACCTGTCCGACGCAGTCCATAACGACAGTCCCACGACGATCCAGCTCTGCTACATCGCAATGACAGGCAGAGCCTGTCATCGCGACGCAGCACAGCTGATTACCTGCTTCCCCGGTGGTGACGTCATCGGACTGACTGCTTTACGGCCGGGATTACCCAGCAGTCACTGCAGTTATCGCGAGAAACTGCATGTGACCGCCGGGAGAAGAGGATGGCGGCCATGAAGCAGTCCAGGACGTGACCGCCGGAGATCTTCTGCCAGATAAGTGCCGCTGACTCCTGACAGACCCGACCGACGGACACTGACAGTGACAGACCCGACCGACGGACACGGACAGTGACAGTGACAAATCCGATTCCGGTATTCGATTTGACGAAAATATCGAAACGAATTATCGAAAGGCCGATAGAGCTAATATCGGCCGATAGCCGATATTTGCATTATCGTATCGCTCAACACTATTCATAAGTAACAACTGGTCATGCTCTATGAGCATATCAATAAGTATGGTGGAACATTTGGCCAGCCCAGTTTCCCAGGTCTTTTGGAATTCTGATGAGGCCTCCCAAGCTGGAAATATTTGGATACGGAGACCGCGGGGTATTAAACCCGTTTTTTTGTATTCTTCCAGGCTCCTTATGTTCCACCATACCTTTGTAAGTGATTTGTGTAGGCTAGTGATTTTGGACGTAAGAGTCTGAAATTCAGACTCTTTACTATTATTAACCAGATCAGTACCACCTGTATTTTCAAACAAGCCCAAAGCTCTATTACTCCATGCTGTCTCACGGGAAGAAAGATCCATACTGCACTGCAAATACCAAATAACAATAAATCAATTTTTAAAATTTTTTTTATAATTTTTAACGAATGTGCCACACTCCAGAACGGGTGGTAAAGCCACTCAAAAAACGTCTAGAAATCAAAACAACAGTGGAGGGCACCATTCAAGAAATACTTATAGAAAGGCATCAACCTGGGGTATGTAATAGTAATGCTAGAAAGACAAGAAAGAGTACATACCAGGACACCAGGGATGCCAAAAATAAATCATAACAATTAGAAAATATTTTTATTGAAAAAACTGCAAAACCACACTGTAGTCATTAAAAACAATTAAAACAAGGCACAAAGCCCCATAACAGGAACAATAAACCCCTATAACCCCTATCTGTATAATACAATACACTTAGATGAAATATATATGGAAACCTCAGCCAAACATGGTAGTATACTTAGAGCATAGTCACCCCCAAAGCCCAAAATGAAGACAGGACCAGAGAGGAACAATTAGTCCTCAAATTGCTGCATAAAAAAAAAAAAAAAAACAGGTAAGCAAGGACAATATGAGATGGTAAAGCAATACAAACAAATTGCTATAGACTAATACAGATCAGATGTGAATAGGTCTACTCATAAAGATTAATATATCAAGTAGATCTTAGCTTAGCAGATAGTATAACAGTTGTCTAATACACAAAATAATGCAGCAAATAATATAACAGTTGTCTTAATCTAGTGCACAAAGTGATGCAGCCCTAGTCTAGTGCACAAAATAATGCAGCAAATGGTATAGCAGCTGTCCTTAATCTAGTGCACAAAGTCACAAAGTAATGCAGCACATGATATAACAGTTGTCCTTAATCTAGTGCACAAAATGATGCAGCCCAAGTCTAGTGCACAAAGTAATGCAGCAAATGGTATAGCAGTTGGCTTCTAGGAAGTTTCGCCCCCAGCAGTTCGCCCCCAGCATTTCGCCCCCAGCAGTTCGCCCCCAGGTAACACTTTCGCCCCCGAACATTTCGCCCCCACATTTCGCCCCCAGGATGTTTCGTCCCCGCACATTTCGCCCCCGAACATTTCGCCCCCGGCAGTTCGCCCCCGAACATTTCGCCCCCGAACATTTCGCCCCGGCAGTTCGCCCCCGAACATTTCGCCCCCGAACATTTCGTCCCCGGCATTCGCCCCCGAACATTTCGCCCCCGGCAGTTCGCCCCCGAACATTTCGCCCCCGAACATTTCGCCCCCAGCATTCGCCCCCGAACATTTCGCCCCCGGCAGTTCGCCCCCGAACATTTCGCCCCCGAACATTTCGCCCCCAGCAGTTCGCCCCCGAACATTTCACCCCCGAACATTTCGCCCCCGGCAGTTCGCCCCCGAACATTTCGCCCCCGGCAGTTCGCCCCCGACATTTCGCCCCCGAACATTTCGCCCCAGCAGTTCGCCCCGGCAGTTCGCCCCCGAACATTTCACCCCCGGCAGTTCGCCCCCGAACATTTCGCCCCCGGCAGTTCGCCCCCGACATTTTGCCCCCGAACATTTCGCCCCCAGCAGTTCGCCCCCGAACATTTCGCCCCCGGCAGTTTGCCCCCGAACATTTCGCCCCCGAACATTTCGCCCCCGGCAGTTCGCCCCCAAACATTTCGCCCCCAGCAGTTCGCCCCCAAACATTTTGCCCCCGGCATTTCGCCCCCGAACATTTCGCCCCCAGCATTTCACCCCCAGGATGTATTGCCTCTAGCAATTAAAGACCTGCCTGAACTGAACGTTCGCTTATCACTAATAATACACCATATGAGTCTAAAATATACAATTCTGATCAAATGAGTTTTTTTTAATTCTAAAACATTGTTTTCTAGATAAGTCATTCTACAAACAGACAGGACAATAGTAAGATTTCATTGTTTACTAAGGAGGTCGTGCCCCCTTGGTAGCTGAAAGGATCCTGGCTCCCTGTGATACATTCAGGGCTGCTTGTTCACAGCCCTCTGCAAAGCTCCCCTTTACTCTCCGCTCATGTGCTCTGTCCTGGATCTGACATCCAGCTGACCCCGGGGCAATGCTGGCGGAATGCTGGCATTCTGCTTGCATTGCCCATAGAAGTGAACCGCTGGGTTCCGCGATCTGCAGTCGCCCGTTCGCTTTTGTAATACCACATTCCACTATCAGTGTCAGAACAAAAAGAAAAGCATTTTCTTCTTTTCATTCCGCTGCAGGTTAGTGGAACGGCGGTATTACAGAAGCGAACGGGCGGCCTGTAGTGCATATGTAGCGGAAGTGTGAAAGCACCCTTATGCTGCCACTGTTTTAGAACTCCAAAGCACGTGTTTAATAGCATTTTTGAGAGCGCTTTTGTGAGTGCTCTCGGTAATGACCCATAAGATACAGGCTATTGATGAACGCTAAGTGCTCAAAAATAGCTCCTGTAATAAAATAAAAAGAGCTGGCCGAAACAACACCTCGCTTTGCCAGCCATTGACTTAGGCTACTTTCACACTTGCGTTTTTTAGCGCTGCGCATCGTGCGCTATTGGTCGCATGCGCAATGTTCCCCTATCATTAACTTGGCTGGCGAAGGGTCTTGCGCTTGCACGCGCTCATTAGCGTTTGGCGTGCGCTGTGCATTTTCCAGGTGTGCGCCCAGACGCGCTAGACGCTACATGTTGCATTTTTTTTTCAGCACATCAATTAAAAAAAGGCTCGTGCGCACGTGTGCGCACGCTATGCGCATATAAATATCATTGCAGTCTAGTGGGCGCTGGCGTGCGCGTGGCTGTGTGCTTACAGCGCTTGTGCGCGTACGCGATTTTTTAGTAAACAATGTCTAGACACTTGTCCAATTACCCCCTAGACAAGATACATTGTTTGTGAGGAGTCTAGATAAAGGAGTGTACATAAAGGAAGGTGAGACCCCTACTCAGACTGCCTGGAGACTGCATGCTGATAAAGAGACCTGAAGATACAGCCTGGATCCCTATAAAAGGCCTGCAAACAGCGTGCACCATACTACACTGCCTGGAGACTGGAAGATCCATCTTGGACCACAAATACACAGCCTGGATATTGCCTGGAGACACTGCGCCTGGACTCAAGACCGATCCAAAGTGCAAGAATGTGAGTATTCTTTAACCAAATGACTGGCTGTCCTTATAATGTAATATGTGCTCATGTAATTTTTTTTTTTTTTGCAGCATGTCTTCTGGATCCGAATATTCCCCATCCCGGCAAGAACTGGCCGAAGCAGAGCATGATGTGAGTATCTTCCTGCCTTTGGGTAAGTATAGCTGCTGAATCTACAAATGTCTAAAATTTGTGTTCCTTTTTCAGACATCATCGTCGGACACGGCCATTGAGGAGTCTCAGGAGCAGTCGCAGCCGAATCAAGTCCCGGTGGCGAGACGGAATGTAAGTATATAGCCTTTGAATGTCTATTTCTTTTGTACTCCTATTGTTATTTTCTTTCTAAAAAATATACAAGATTGTAATTTTTATTTTGTTTCTTCTAGGTTCCACAACGGGACGACGACCTGTATGTGGACAACGAGGCCCTCATCTGCCAGGTCCATGAGGCGTGTCCCATTGTGGGACAGCCGTGATCCGCAGTACAAGGACAATGTGGTGACCCGGCGGCTATGAAACGAGGTGGCTGCAGCGTTGATGGATGGCTGGGACAGCGCCTCTCCAAACCTGAAAAAGGCGTTTAGTAAGTATTTTCATTCTCTGTAATGCTGCACTCACTGTTGTTCCTGATGGCACTGATGGGTTTGCTGGCAGATATATTCTACCAGCAAACCCAACAGTGCCATCTGGTTCAACAGTGACTGCCCTGTTTATGCTATTGCAATGTGTTGTGCATTCTATTGCGTTTTTTATTGCCCAGTCACTCTTGTTCCTCATGGTAATGTTGTTTTTGCTGCCAGATATATTCTAACAGCAAACACAACAGTGTCATGTGTTTCAACAGTCACTGACCTGTGGATTCTTGAGCTATGTGTTGTGCATTCTATTGAGTTTTTTATTGCCCAGTCACTCTTGTTCCTCATGGTAATGTTTTTTTTGCTGACAGATATATTCTACCAGCAAAAACAACAGTGTCATGTGGTTCAACAGTGTCTGCCCTGTGGATTCTTGAGCTATGTGTTGTGCATTGTATTGAGTTTTTTATTGCCCAGTCACTCTTGTTCCTCATGGTAATGTTTTTTTTGCTGACAGATATATTCTACCAGCAAAAACAACAGTGTCATGTGGTTCAACAGTGACTATCCTGTGCATTGTATAGCTTTTTATAATGCTGCATTGACAGTTTGACATTTTCATTCAGGTATGTGTGTTGAGACTGATTTTGCCCTGACTGCATTGTATAATTTTTTTCTTTTTTTCTCAACAGTAAACAAAGTCCGCACACGATGGCGCTCGATGAAGGACCGCTTCAACACTGATGTTCGAGCAGAGGGACAGGTTCGCAGTGGTTCAGCAGCAAGGCCCAGAAGGAAATATCGCTACTATCGCGAGTTGGCGTTCCTGAGACCGGTCATTGCCAGCAGAGCGTAAGTTTTTTTGATTTTCTTTTAATTTTTTTTTTTTATTTTTATTTTTTTCTACAGCTGATGCTTCTTGTTAATGCATTATAGTAATGTTTTGGTTTTCTTTCCACAGCACCTGGAGCAGCAACATGCAGCCTGTCCCTGAAGCGGTCCTTCCTCGGACGACCTTGGACTCGTCCCAGCCATCCGACAGCCTGGAAGCAACTTGCAGGTCAGCAACACGGACAGCTGGTGACCAGGAAGCTGGTCCATCAGGTCTTCCCCTCTCCCAGGTCTCTGCCACTGGTTATGCAGGCACTTCCCGCCAGCGGCAGAGGGCCATGGAGAGGAATGTCTTTCCCGAGTTTGTTCACTTGAGCGAGGCCTTTCATGGCAATATCAAGTCGCTTGGAGGCACAGTTGGAAGCGGTTTTTCACTGATGGAATGGGGTTTTACCCACATGGATCACCGCTTCAACAGTGTCGAACAGTGTCTTGATCGCCTGGAGGCCGACCTCAACAGACCAGCGCACCATTTTTTCAGTAAAATTGAACGGGGCATGGCGGAACACCTTAGTCCTGAGCAACAGCTGAGTGTGATGCAGGCCTGCAACACTGCTTACTTGCAGGCTATGCAGCAGAATCGGTACGTGCAGCAGTCAGTGGTTGCATATCCAACAGTGCCACCACTGATTCGCCACACATCACTACCGACTTCTGCTGCATACCACTGCACGGCCACCAGCATTCCGAGTCACCACTACACCACCACAAGTCCGAGTACTGTTGGACACTCCACCGTCGCCACCACCATGGCAAGCGCTGCTCCTGTGTGGAGCAACACCACCACAGACACTGGTCCACAGTCATGGACTCAAGCCACCGCAGTACCTGCTTGGGCCACCGCACTCACTTCTCCTTCTAGTAGTACTGCCAGCAGTCAGCAACCATTTATTGTCACCGCACCCACTTCTCCTTCTAGGAGTACTGCCAGCAGTCAGCAACCATTTATTGTCACCGCACCCACTTCTCCTTCTAGGAGTACCGCCACCAGTCGTCAACAATTTTCGGCCACAGCACCCACTGATCCTATGAGTACTGCCACCAGTCAGCAACAATCGATTTCAACGGCACCCACTTCTCCTCCTTGGAACACCGCCAACCCTTGTGCTACTCAGAGCACTGCCAACACTTCCACCGCCACTGCCACCACCGAGCATGAGAGCGGTGACCCACATTCACTCTTTTTTGGGTCAAGGCCACGGTCAACCAGCTCAAGGCGGACACAGAGAAGTCGGTCCATGCATGGTACTCCTGTCCCCAAGAAGAAAAAAAACAAAACTTTGTTGGTCCATCCACCCTCTCCTCCTAATGTGTCTCAAACTGCCTCTACTTTGATGTCTGATCTTCCTTCACCCACTACTTTTGTTGCCCCTTCCCCTCGAACCCCTTCATCGCTTTCCAGCCGCTCTTCATCTCTGCACACCCCCAGAGTATCGAAATCTCCACCAAAACGTCAGTCGCAATAAAAATTTGTAATATTATCTGTACAAATCACATTTCTCTACAACTTCTGTGGCAGTGACAATACCAATGGCATGTTGTACACATATTGTACTAATCTGATTTTTCTATAACTTCTGGGGCAGTGACAATACCAATGGCATCTTGTACACATATTGTACTAATCTGATTTTTCTATAACTTCAGGGGCAGTGACGATACCAATGGCATCTTGTACACATATTGTAGTAATCTGATTTTTCTATAACTTATGGGGCAGCGACTATACCAATGGCATCTTGTACACATATTGTACTAATCTGATTTTTCTATAACTTCTGGGGCAGTGACAATACCATGGTCATGTTGGACACAAATTGTACTAATCTGATCTATCCAAAACCTTTGTGTGAATATAAATATTTTCTTTTTGTACTCAAAAAAAGTACCGTATATACTCATGTATAAGCCGACCCGTGTATAAGCCGACCCCCCTAATTTTGCCACAAAAAACTGGGAAAACTTATTGACTCGCGTATAAGCCTAGGGTGAAAAATGATTATGCCCCCATATGATGTTCCACAGATTATGCCCCCATATGCTCCAGATTATGCCCCATATGCTCCACGATTATGCCCACATATGCTCCATATTATGCCCCCATATGTTCCACAGATTATGCCGCCATATGCTCCATATTATGCCCCATATGCTCCATATTATGCCCCCATATGCTCCAGATTATGCCCACATATGCTCCATATTATGCCCCATATGCTCCAGATTATGCCCCCATATGCTGCACAATTATGCCCCATAGTATAGGCCTCATATGCTGCTGCTGCTACAGTTAGGTCCATAAATATTTGGACAGAGACAACATTTATCTAATTTTGGTTCTAGACATTACCACAATGAATTTGAAACAAAACAAATCAGATGCAGTTGAAGTTCAGACTTTCAGCTTTCATTTGAGGGTATCCACATTAAAATTGGATGAAGGGTTTAGGAGTTTCAGCTCCTTAACATGTGCCACCCTGTTTTTAAAGGGACCAAAAGTAATTGGACAGATTAAATAATTGTAAATAAAATGTTCATTTCTAGTACTTGGTTGAAAACCCTTTGTTAGCAATGACTGCCTGAAGTCTTGAACTTGAAATCTCGGCTTATACATGGGTATATACGGTACTAATGTGATCTATACAAATGTCATCAAAAAACTCGTTGCCAATTCAAATGTTGTTTTCCTGTTGTACAAAATAAATGTGCCAATCTTCTTTTAGTAATTTTGGTTTGCTTTGTGTTTATTTCGCCACCTACACACTGCGACGTACACACACTGTGCCGTACACACACTGCGCCGTACACTTTGCGTTTTTGACTACACATAACTACAGGAATGACACATGTTTGTGTACTTCATGGAGATATGTTTACTCCAAAACACAAATATATTACTTTTTTTTCACCACCAGTCTGTCTGTCTGCTAATATTGCACAGACTGAATAGAGGATGGTGTTGAGTAGTGTTGAGCGATACGATACTGCAAATATCGGGTATCGGCCGATATTAGCTGTATCGGGCTTTCGATTCCGAGTACCAATATTTTCGTCATATCGGATACCGAATCGGATTTGTCACTGTCACTGTGAGTGTCCGTCGGTCGGGTCTGTCAGGAGTCAGCGGCACTTACCTGGCAGAAGATCTCCGGCGGTCACGTCCTGGACTGCTTGATGGCCGCCATTATCTTCTCCCTGGCGGTCACATGCAGTTTTTCGCGATAACTGCAGTGACTGCAGGGTAATCCCGGCCGTAAACCAGTCCGATGATGTCACCGCCGGGGAAGCAGGTAATCAGCTGTGCTGCGCCGGGATGACAGGCTCTGCCTGTCATTCTGATGTAGCAGAGCTGGATCGTCGTGGGACACTCGTTACTATGGACTGCGTCGGACAGGTGGTATACTGCTGTTTTTTTTTTTCATTTTTTTACAGGAGATCGATGGCGTCGCAGGATGAGACTGTAATAAAAGTAATGAAAACTGTGTTGTGTTTTTTATTAAATTAAAAAATTTTTTATGAACATTCACCCGTCCGGGTACATCAACAATTTAACTATTAACATACAGGGACCCTGTCCGGGTTATTTATAATTCTTTGGCAGGGGTGTTCCAGGTACCACCTGGTACTCTTCTGATGCTTGCCAAACATCCGAGACACCAAGGACCACCAGGACCTGATGACGTCGTGTGGCCTGTACAGTCAAGTCGTGACCCGCTATCTGTGTCTGTGTGGCCACTCTTTCATCTCCCTTCGGGTCTGGAGCCCTATGTCCCGGACTGAACGAACCCCAGGGGGCCTAACAGGCGCCGGGTACGGGCCAGCTATAGTTATCATGTCCATAGCTGGGGCTGCTGAGGAGACCACTGAGGGAGGCTGGGGAGATTTACGCGTGTGGTGGGCACTTGTGCAGAGGCCTGGATGTGGGAGGCTGAAGGCTCCGAGGGTCTCACAGGTTCCTGACACTCTGGGGAGTAGGGGTCGCACCTGGTAACATTTAGGGCGTACCATCCATTGTAACCCCAGTGTCGGGTGTAAGTCACCAAGTCTCCTGGCAACAGGTCCCTCCCCGGGTGTCCTTCTGGGAGGTGAGTCTCCACGTCCCGCCGGGTCACAAACACTTCTAAATAAAGTCCAGGCTCCTGGATGAAGCCCCAACCACCTTTCAATTTAAAGCTCCGTACTGCACCCTTACGCCGCGGCTCCCACAGGGTTCCTTTATCTTTTCTCATCCGGTCCTTATCTGCCCGGTCCTTCTCCAGGTTACGTTGCCGAAGCTTTTGGGATTCTCGCTGCTCCCTTTGTCGCTCTGCTTCCCGCTCCCAACGTCTCCACTCTTCCTCCTGACGCCGGTTGTAATTCTCCTCCACCAGCATCTCCATGTCTCCACCATCAAACTGCAGCTTACAATGTCCGGTTTGCGGCAGCTCTCCTGGCGCCCCCCAGTCCTGGCAGCGCTCACCTGCGGAGGAAGCAGCCGGCTCTGGAACAGATGACAGTCGGGGCTCCGGTACAGACATGTAGACCTCTGGTGCCTGCGCGGCCTCCTCCATGAGGACGGGTGTCGCTTCTTCTGTCTCAGCGACGGGGGCAGACAGCGGGATCTGGGGTGCTGCCGGTGCAGAGTTTTTTGCAGGAACGGGTGCCTCCACTGCGACAACGTCAACCGGATCACATTGCAAGGGCTGGGATGCCCGCACGGACTCCTCTACTAGAACGGGTGCCTCACCTTCCGGTACAGACACTTCAGGTAAGAGGGATTGGCGCCGCTCCAAGTTTAGTTTTAGGGCACGCCAGCTGGCTTCCATCCTGGCGACCTCCTCCCGGTGCCGGGCCAGGCCTCTTAGGGTATCCTCCGCTTCTTGCAGCGTAGGAGGGTTTCCAGGCCGGGTGCCCAACGGTGGTTCCGTGGCGATCGGGTCGCTTCCGTGGGGGGAGAGCTCTGACTGCTCCATCCCTTCACACTTCTGCTCGTGTCCATTAGCCATCTCTGCCAAGTCACATGTGTCATTAGCATCTGGAGAGGGCCCCTCTTTTGTAGGGAGGCGGGACCTTCGTGTTAGTTTCCGCACACTGAGGAGGATGAGGAGGCGGAACTGAAGAGTTGTGGGGCACGATCTTACATTGCAGTACCATTTAGAGTGGTCGGCCATCGTTTTCGCGCCACTGAGTGAGTGTACACCCACGAAGAGCACGCCCTTCTTCTTCACCAGTGCCTCGTCGTGACGCAGATATGGCGGAAAAATGGCAAATACATTCTCTGATGATTTTAGCAATTCTCAAGCACAAAACCAGTTCAATTCAGGCACACAGGACTCGCTTATAGAGAGCTACAGAATCCTGTTCGTGACGCCCAAGTTGAGTCGCACAGAGCCAGAGGTTTTGTGGGTACTCGGCACCGAGCCCGTCAACATCTATGGGGTATGTCACGGCTTTACCCGGCAATTGAATCAGAGTCTATTTTACTATGTAGAAGTGTATAAACTATAAATATATGTATATATATATGTCACAATGACATGTATATATATATATATATGTATTCTATGTGTGTATATTTTGTGTTTACAACGAAAGAAAGGGTTTTTTTTGTTGCGATATTTTGTTCCCATAGACTTACATGGGACTTCCGTATCGGAATCGGATATCGACGATATTTAGTGATATCGGCGATACCATTCCGATACGATATTTTTAGATATCGAGCAGTATCGCTCAACACTAGTGTTGAGTGCAAGGCATATCTATTTAACCTTGCCAGATATACTAAAAAGTGAAATGAGTGTGGTGTGTTTTTGACATTATTTCACTTTGTGATACAAGGCCATGGATTCTAGATATAGCTTGTAATTGAGCACATCCTCTATTCAGTGTGTGTTGAAGAAACAGAGGAGATGATGGTGAAAATACACTTTATATATGTACAATACCCTGGCCTTGTATCATTACTATCACACCTGGGCAGGTGAATACACATGAGTTTTAACCAGCAGCGTTGCTTCGTCTGCATTTATTTGAAGCATACTATAGCGATGCATCAGTTTGTAACTCATGTGTACTCACCTGCCCAGCCTTGTATCATTACTATCACACCTGGGCAGGTGAATACACATGAGTTTTAACCAGCAGCGTTGCTTCAGTCTGCATTTATTTGAAGCATACTGTAGCGATGCTGCTGTTTATAACTCATGTGTACTCACCTGCCCAGGCATGATACATTCTGAAGTGACGATGCGTTATTTGGGGCATCACCACTTCAGCATGACACCAGGCATTGGTATTGAACAAGATGTATAATCTTTATTATCTCTGCGTTCCAAATCAAGTCACAGTGATGAAAATACAAATTATATTTATAGTCACATGGTCAGGAATAAAAATTTACAGATACTTGTGCATCCCCAAATCAATTTTTTAAACAGCAGGCCAGGTGACACAAATATTTGTTGTGTTATCTCCACCGTCACTGAAAATGGAAGCAAAAGTGGAGAGATATTAAAGGTCATACAACTTGTGTGCATGTATAGTTAACTACCTAGTCAGGATTACAAATAAATTCATGATGCACCCAAAAATATGCATCATGAATTCACTGGTAAACCTGGCCATTTCATCATTGTTTTTGACTTTAAAAACAGAGACTGCACGTGGTACAGGTATAAACAGAGGTATTTTATTAACATACAAAAAAAAGTTATTTTATTAACATACAGACAAGAACATTATTTTACACCATTTGATCTTGCCATTCCACCCGTCCTACATCTGAGATGAAGTAGGCCGCAAATTGGTCTCTCATTTGGCCGACTTCAACAGAAGACCTGAGAGGGTGCTGAGTGAACTCAGGCAATGGGTTAGGAGCTGTATCATCAAGTTCAAAGTTTGGGTGCTCTTTCGCCATGACAAAGTTATGTAGCACCACACAGGCCTTCACAACTTCATCCACTGTTTGCACTTTCAGATGAATGGCTGTGCCCAGAATGCGCCATCTGGAAACCAGTATACCGAAGGCGCACTCTACAGTTCTTCTTGCCCTGGTCAGCCTGTAATTGAAATTTTTTTTGTTGTGGTCCAAGTCCCGGCTGGAGTAGGGTTTTAGCAGGTGTTGGCTCATCTGGAATGCCTCATCCCCAACCATTACAAATGGCATTGGTGGACCTTTGGTGTGGGGAACAGGCCGTGGCATGGGGAAATTAAACTGGTTTCCATACAATCTCCGTCCCATGTCCGAGTTCTTAAACGCCTGTGAGTCATTCCCACGGCCAAATGCACCAATGTCCACCGCAACAAACATACAGTCTGCATCTGCAATGGCCATGAGAACTGTTGAAAAGTACTTCTTGTAATTGTAGTACTCCGAGCCTGTTCTTTTAGGTTTGATGATGCGGATGTGTTTCCCATCAACTGCTCCCAAACATTTGGGGAAATTGCAGGTTGTCCAGAATTTTTCGGCTATTTCTAGCCACTTTTCGGTGGTGGGCAGGGGCATAAATTCCGGGCAGAGAACAGTCCACAATGCCCGGCAGGTGTCAACAACAATTCCTGACAACGTGGAGATACCAATCCGGTACTGGAAGTGGAGTGAAGACAGGCTCTCTCCAGTAGCAAGGAATCTAGAGAAAGAACAAAAAAAATATTATTGTATATGTTTTTGTAAAACATTAATAAACAAAAAAATGTCATAAAAATAATTCTGCAGGTCTTTGTTTACTAGGTGGCAGAACAATAATTCTGTCATCTTTGGAATAGTACATGGCATAAGTAATACAATGATGCAGGCATTGGTTTCTCAATAATACGTACCGTAATGTCACCAGGAGTCTTTCCTCTGGAAGAATCGCCCGACGGAGCTGTGTGTCCTGTCTCCTGATTAATTGTTGGACCCGAGCAAGTAAATCCATGAAGGTTTGTTGTGACATCCGGGTGTAGTCGGTAAATTTCTCCGGGTTTGACTGCAGCTCACTGTAGAGGGTGTGATACGCTCCACGGCTCTCCCGGAGTTCTACAATGGGATGTACCCACAAACGCCGCCGCTGCCGTCTCCGATGTCTCTGTCTCTCCCTTTCTTCATGGCAAGCAATGGCATAAGCCTGAGCCATAGCCATGTCCAGATCCAGGTTGAAGTGGAAAGTCTTCATAAGCAGATCCATGTTCACCAAGGCAAATGCAAGCAAATGTAAAAAAGGGCTGTGAACAGGCTCTATATAAATATTTTCAATAAGACACGCCCACTGGTGTCCCATTGGTGGGTTCTTTTGCAAGAATTTTTCAAGGATTTTCATCATGTGTTTTGCCCAGAAAAAACGGAAACGCATACAAAAACGCTTTAAATAGCATACAATCGCTTACAATCGCTGCGTTTTTTAAAAGCAATGCGCACTCTTCGACTGCAAAATATCGCAGCGATTACACGTGTTTGCACGCGTTTTTTTCATGCGTTTTATGTGCGCTCGATACGCAGTGCTAAAAAACGCAAGTGTGAAAGTAGCCTTACATATTCAACAGTGGCAATCTTCTTAGCGATTTTCCAGTGCTTAGCACTTGGGAAAGTGCCTACTGTGAAAGAGGTCGTAGGGCTAAAACACAAGGCCGAAATTCCCTGCCTAATTTGGGGCCAAAACATCCTGGGGGTGAAATGCTGGGGGCGAAATGGTCTGGGGCGAACTGCCGGGGGCGAAATGTTCGGGGGCAAACTGCGGGGGGTGAAATGTTCGGGGGCGAAACATCCTGGGGGCGAAATGCTGGGGGCAAAATGTTCGGGGGCGAACTGCTGGGGGCAAAATGTTCGGGGGCGAAATGTTCGGGGGCGAACTGCTGGGGGCAAAATGTTCGGGGGCGAACTGCTGGGGGCGAAATGTTCGGGGGCGAACTGCTGGGGGCGAAATGTTCGGGGGCGAAATGTTCGGGGGCGAACTGCCGGGGGCGAAATGTTCGTTGGCGAACTGCCGGGGGCGAATGTTCGGGGGCGAAATGTTCGGGGGCGAACTGCCGGGGGCGAAATGTTCGGGGGTGAACTGCTGGGGGCGAAATGTTCGGGGTGAAATGTTTGGGGGCGAACTGCCGGGGGAGAAATGTTCGGGGGCGAACTGCCGGGGGCGAAATGTTCGGGGGCGAAATGTTTGGGGGCGAACTGCCGGGGGCGAAATGTTCGGGGGCGAACTGCTGGGGGCGAAATGTTCGGGGGCAAAATGTTCGGGGGCGAACTGCCGGGGGCGAAATGTTCGGGGGCGAACTGCCGGGGGCGAAATGTTTGGGGGCGAACTGCCGGGGGCGAAATGTTCGGGGGCGAAATGTTCTGGGGCGAACTGCCGGGGGCAAAATGTTTGGGGCGAAATGTTCGGGGGCGAACTGCCGGGGGCGAAATGTTCGGGGGCGAAATGTGCAGGGACGAAACATCCTGGGGGCGAAATGCTGGGGGCGAAATGTTCGGGGGCGATGTGTACCTGGGGGCGAACTGCTGGGGGCGAAATGCTGGGGGCAAACTGCTGGGGGCGAACTGCCGGGGGCGAAACTTCCAACTCCCAGCAGTTGTCCTTAATCTAGTGCACAAAATAACAAAGTAACACAGCTATAGGGGGGATCTCATGTTAGAGGCATGACCAGGTTACCAAACCACGGGTTAATAGGCGGGATAG
Organism: Oophaga sylvatica; assembly: GCA_033576555.1. NCBI lineage: Eukaryota > Metazoa > Chordata > Amphibia > Anura > Dendrobatidae > Oophaga > Oophaga sylvatica. Next base: position 158,989,097 of record JARQOD010000009.1, read on the forward strand.
AGCCCGACGCGTGTCGCCATGTGAAATGGCTTCATCAGGGGCAGAGATGGTGATAAAGCAGGATTCAAGGTATTTATATATATAACATATTGATTAAAACTCACAGCAGCTGCATGGAGCGTTCATCCCAGACACAGGACAAAAACAGGAAGTGATGAAATAACATGGCGCTGGATGCCAAAAGGGTGTATCCTTCCCACCTCACTACAGGTGTAGTAAGATGGCCGACAGAGCACATGCAACTTATATGATCTAGAATAGAGGTTATGTTTACCAATAGCTTATATGCTCGCGATTTCATTAGTTAATCATACCCAATGGTTTGATGTGATGACGAGCAAAAGTATCGAACTCCCATTTACCCTAAATAGTATGGGCAGGATTCAATAATCACCATGTACCATCAAATATCTAGTTAAGCCCCCAACAAAGGGTGGTTTAATCATAGCATACAGCGATAGAGGGTCAACTAGATAGCACGCCCGAATATTTACAAGCAGTAACAGATTAGGTAAAAAAAAAAAAAATTTTAACAACTCTTCATTTAGGCCTTTGGGAGACAAGCTTTGAAGCTTGTAGATCCATTTACTTTCTATACACAGTAATTTATTTACAATGTCCATATATGGTCCAGAATCAAGGTTATGTGTACCAATAGCTTACATGCTCACGATTTCATTAATTAGGCATACCCAATGGTTTGATGTGATGACGAGCAAAAGAATCGAACTCCCATATGCCCTAAATAGTATGGGCAGGATTCAATACCATCAAATGTCTAGTTAAGCCCCCAACAAAGGGTGGTTTAATCATAGATAGAAGGTCAACTAGATAGCATGAAAAAAAAAAAAAACAATAATCGTTTATAATACCCTGTAAATAGCAACTCTTCATTTAGGCCTTTGGGAGACAAGCTTTGAAGCTTGTAAATCCATTTACTTTCTACACACAGTAATTTATTTACAATGTCGCCACCTCTGATCGTGGTGCGTACACTCTCAAAATTTTTTTATTTTTTTTTCATGCTATCTAGTTGACCTTCTATCTATGATTAAACCACCCTTTGTTGGGGGCTTAACTAGACATTTGATGGTATTGAATCCTGCCCATACTATTTAGGGCATATGGGAGTTCGATTCTTTTGCTCGTCATCACATCAAACCATTGGGTATGCCTAATTAATGAAATCGTGAGCATGTAAGCTATTGGTACACATAACCTTGATTCTGGACCATATATGGACATCGTAAATAAATTACTGTGTATAGAAAGTAAATGGATCTACAAGCTTCAAAGCTTGTCTCCCAAAGGCCTAAATGAAGAGTTGTTAAATTTTTTTTTTTTAACCTAATCTGTTACTGCTTGTAAATATTCGGGCGTGCTATCTAGTTGACCCTCTATCGCTGTATGCTATGATTAAACCACCCTTTGTTGGGGGCTTAACTAGATATTTGATGGTACATGGTGATTATTGAACCTGCCCATACTATTTAGGGCAAATGGGAGTTCGATACTTTTGCTCGTCATCACATCAAACCATTGGGTATGATTAACTAATGAAATCGCGAGCATATAAGCTATTGGTAAACATAACCTCTATTCTAGATCATATAAGTTGCATGTGCTCTGTCGGCCATCTTACTACACCTGTAGTGAGGTGGGGAGGATACACCCTTTTGGCATCCAGCGCCATGTTATTTCATCACTTCCTGTTTTTGTCCTGTGTCTGGGGGGAACGCTCCATGCAGCTGCTGTTAGTTTTAATCAATATGTTATATATATAAATACCTTGAATCCTGCTTTATCACCATCTCTGCCCCTGATGAAGCCATTTCACATGGCGACACGCGTCGGGCTCTATCCCGCCTATTAACCCATGGTTTGGTAACCTGGTCATGCCTCTAACATGAGATCCCCCCTATAGCTGTGTTACTTTGTTATTTTGTGCACTAGATTAATGACAACTGCTATACCATTTGCTGCATTACTTTGTGCACTAGATTTGGGCTGCATCATTTTGTGCACTAGATTAAGGACAACTGTTATATCATGTGCTGCATTACTTTGTGACTTTGTGCACTAGATTAAGGACAGCTGCTATACCATTTGCTGCATTATTTTGTGCACTAGACTAGGGCTGCATCACTTTGTGCACTAGATTAAGGACAACTGTTATATTATTTGCTGCATTATTTTGTGTATTAGACAACTGTTATACTTTCTGCTATGCTAAGATCTACTTGATTTATTAATCTTTATGAGTAGACCTATTCACATCTGATCTGTATTAGTCTATAGCAATTTGTTTGTATTGCTTTACCATCTCATATTGTCCTTGCTTACCTGTTTTTTTTTTTTTTTTTTTATGCAGCAATTTGAGGACTAATTGTTCCTCTCTGGTCCTGTCTTCATTTTGGGCTTTGGGGTGACTATGCTCTAAGTATACTACCATGTTTGGCTGAGGTTTCCATATATATTTCATCTAAGTGTATTGTATTATACAGATAGGGGTTATAGAGGTTTATTGTTCCTGTTATGGGGCTTTGTGCCTTGTTTTAATTGTTTTTAATGACTACAGTGTGGTTTTGCAGTTTTTTCAATAAAAATATTTTCTAATTGTTATGATTTATTTTTGGCATCCCTGGTGTCCTGGTATGTACTCTTTCTTGTCTTTCTAAAGTTTGCATGAGCAGACGCATAAGTGGGATGCTCATGCTTATGATAGCGTTGTCTGCGCTTACCAGCCGTGTGCATTCCTCAAAACATTGAAGGACTTAACAAAGGTCTTTCAGCTTTGACCACTGCACACCTGACAACTCCATGTCCGCACTCAAACTGCCTGCCCGTGTATCCTCCCACAAATGCATTACAGCCTGCCTCTGTTCACACAGCCTCTCAACCATGTGCATGGTGGAGTTCCACCTTGTTGCAACATCTACGATTCGGCGGTGCTTGGGGAGGTGGAGCGATCGCTGCAACCTCTGCATACGACTGGAGTCTACGGGCGAGCGACGGATGTGCAAGTACAGTCTTCGCACCTTATGGAGCAAGGCTAGTAACTCCGGATAATTATTTATGAAGCACTGCACCACAAGGTTCAAGGTGTGAGCCAGGCAAGGTATGTGTATGAGTTTTGCCAGGTCTATGGCCGCCACAAAATTACGGCCGTTATCACTGACTACCTTGCCTTGCTCAAGATGTAGACTGCCCAGCCATGACTCAGTTTCTCGCTGCAAGTAGTCGGCCAGTACCTCCGCAGTGTGTCTGTTGTCGCCCAAAGACATCATCTTTAAAACAGCCTGCTGACGCTTACCACTAGTTGATCGATAGTGGGACACCTCGTGTGCAACACTGGCAGCTGCGGATGGAGTGTTTGTGCGACTGCGCTATGTCGACGATCTTTTGCTTCTGAATGAGGAGGAGGAGGGTCGAACGCCTACAGTCCTACCCTGTGGACCCTCCATCCACCACATTAACCCAGTGTGCAGTGATGGACACGTAATGGCCCTGGCCATGCCTACTGGAACATGCATCTGTTGTGAGATGCACCTTTCTACTCACTGATTGTTTGAGTGCATGGACAATGCGGTCTTTCACATGCAGGTGTATGGCAGGGATGGCTTTTTTAGAAAAGAAGTGCCGACAGGGTAGGTCATAGTGTGGGACAGAGTAGGCCATGAGCTCTCGGAAAGCTGCGCTTTCAACCAAACGGAAGGGCATCATCTCTAATGAGATCAGTTTGGCAATGTAGACGTTCAAAGCCAGTGAGGTTTTGTAGTCCGTCCACGCTTGCAAGTGCATGGTGTTTAAATGTCTAAGCATGCAACTGGTATTCAATTTTCAGAGATTTTTCCCTCGGTTAAAGGTCCTTCCGCACTTCTTACAGATAACCTTTGCCTCATTAATAGGGTTTTGGTCAAAAAAGTGCCACACTGCACTCTTCCTACTGTGGGATAAATTTTCAGGGCTTGCACGCTGTGCTAATTTGACCATCTGGCCAAGCTGCCCTACAACTCTTTTTCTTTTTTTGACACGTTTTTGGACTGCTACGGCCTGCCAGATAACCGCAGCTGCGATGTCGATGCCTGCTGCAGGTCCTTCTATTCTTCTGAGCTATTGCCAGCGGCACCCTCTTCCCCAATGGATGCCAATCCAGGTCAACAACTGGGTCATCCATCACCTCCTCTTCAATTTCATCTGCACCTTCCACTGAGTCACCGTGTAAGGTGATATAGTATGCAGGAAGGGGCACCTGAGTTTCATCAGGGTCAGAATCTGGCTCAGTAGACTGCGAGGGCAATGCAGTGCTCTGGGTGAATGTACCAGCAGAATCAGATAGCAGTGGCTGTGCATCAGTGCACTCCATGTCATATTCATCTTGGACTGGGGAATTCAGGATTTGACTTGATAACCCAGGCATGGTATGTGAAAAGAGCTCCATGGAGTAATCTGAAGTGTGGCCTGCCGCATCCTTCACTTTTGTGGGGGTGAAGGACACAAGGAAAGGTGTTGTTCCTGAACAGGAGCCTGCACTGATGACTCAGTGCTTGCATTTTTTGAAATTTCAGAAGAGGAGGCGATAGAGCTGGAGGCTGTTTCGGCAATGTAAGCCAAAACCTGTTCCTGATGCTCCAGCTTTAAAAGCGTTTTACCTACTCCCAGAAAAGGGAGCCTTCCAGGCCTTCTGAAGCCAGACGATGACGCTGGCTCAACATCTACTGCCTTACGTGCTATTGGGCTTTTGGCACTACCAGCAGATGCACCATCACTATCATTCCCAGCTGGCCCCTCCCGCCCACGTCCGCGGCCTCTTCCACCATACTTCCTCATGTTTGGGAAAATGTACCAAAAATACCAGCAGATATATGGTACTGAATGAGGAGCGTACAGCTGTATATGGCGTAGGAGAAAATTTAAATCTATGTATATATTTCCGAAGTCACACACAGATGCTCACTCAGTATGGATTTGACAGTAATACAAAGAGCAGATATACAGTACTGTATCAGAAGAGGACAGCTGTATACGGTTTTGTGGCAAATTTAAATCTCCATATATATTTCCGGAGTTACACACAGACGCTCACTCAGTATGGATTTGACCGTAATACAAAAAGCAGATATATGATACTGTATCAGAAGCGTATAGCTGTATACGGTGTAGGGGAAAATTGCAATCTCCGTATATATTTCCGGAGTTACACACACGCGATTACTCAGTATGGATTTGACCGTAATACAAAGAGCAGATATACGGTACTGTCTCAGAAGCGTACAGCTGTATACGGTGTAGGGGAAAATTGAAATCTCCGTATATATTTCCGGAGTCACACACAGATAGTCAGCATGTATTTGTCCGTGATACCAGCCAGTACACGGTAGTGTATGAGGAGTGTACAGCTCTATACTGTGTGGGAAAAAATGAACGGTCGGTAAGTGTGCAGTAAAAAAAGAATAAAAGTATTAGTGCTGTGTAAAAAGCAGTGCAGTCTGCACAGCAGTGTACACACACCAATACAGCTAGCAGGAAGCCTAATAACCAGCGCTGCTGCACGCAAGAAAATTCTCCCCGTCACTGCACACTAACTGTACAGCACAATTGGTTTCAGCACAAGCACATAAGAACTTCTCTTTCCAGCCCTAACTCTCTCCCTACTGTTAAACAGCGTCAGCAACCTCTCCTACTGTTAATATCGACAGAAGTAAAATGGAGGTCGGCGCTCAGGGCTTTTATAGACACTATGACGACCCCCAAAGCAAGCCAATCACTGCAATGCTCTTCTCTAAGATGGTGGTGGACTCTGAACATGTCATCTCGTTGCTCACAGTGTACGTCCTTGCTCATTGGCTGAAAAAAGGCACCTGCAAGCTTTATAGGAAAACCGACTTTGGCATTGGGGATGATGACTGCATGGCCGACCTCACTCTATGGTCGGGTTTCAGCCAACGAAACCTGACTTTGGCGAAAGTCGGCGACATTTGAATCTGACCGACCTGTTTCGCTCAATTTTAGTTAAGACGTAGCTATAGCCTGTCCTGCTGGGCTCTACCTTCAGATGATCAATGGCTACCATTTCTAATGGACGTCAACTCACAATAGGATGCAGTGTTGCTTTCTGATCAGCTTTCACAGTTTTACTAGTCACAGAGGTGTGACATTCCTGGCAACATTTTTCAATGTCTCCTTTCATGCCAATCCAATAGAATCGCCTACGGCCTGTGGCTTCTGTCTTTTGCACTCCAAAGTGACCAGACTGATCATGATAGGCAGTGAGGACCATGTCTATATCTCTCCTTGGCATCACAATTTGATGGAGACGAATAACGGTGATGGGATCGACGCTACTGCGATACAGCAACCCTTTCTTCCCAATGAACCATTTTCGCTGTCTCCACAGATAAAGTAATTGAGGGTCAGCATTGCCTCTGAGAATTCTACCGGGAGGTTTCACTGTGATTAGGAATTCCCAAATTTCTGCAATCACTCTACTTTCAGTGTGTACTTGTACCCATCTAGTTTTCTGTAGCGGAGAGTCTGGACTGGCTTACTGAGACTGAAATATATACGAACATTTAAAATTACCCCAACACTGTATACAGCTGTATGCTTCTGATACAGTACACTTTGTCAACTTTTTATATTTTGGTGTAATCCATACTCTTTGTCTGACTCTGGAAATATATACAGATATTTAAAATTACCCCAACACTGTATACAGCTGTACGCTTCTGATACATTTCCATTCTTCTACTTTTTATATTCTCATGTAATCCATACTGAGCCTGAGAGCGTCTGTGTCTGACTCCTGAAATATATACGGAGATTTAGAATATTTTCATTATACTATATATACCTAGTATCTGCTGACACAGTAATCCTTTTTCTTATTATTATATTTTTGTGTAATCCATACTGAGCCTGAGAGCGTCAGTGTCTGTCTCCTGAAATAGATACGGAGATTTAGAATATTTTCACTATACTATATATACCTGGTATCTGCTTATACAGTACACCTTTTTCATCTTTTTATATTCTCGTGTAATCCATACTGATCCTGAGAGCATCTGTGTCTGCCTCCTGAAATATATAAGGAGATTTCCAATAATTTAACTATACTATATATACCTGGTATCTGGTGATACAGTTCCCCTTTTTGACAGAAAGTCCTCCTCCACCCACCACTCTAAGTGCATCATTGAACCTCGAACATTGGCCCACATTGTGATTATTTCTTGCGGATCTGATTTTTATATTCTTGTGTAATCCATACTGAGCCTGTGACCATCTTTGTCTGACTCCTGAAATATATACGGAGATTTCCAATATTTTCACCATACTAGATATACCTGGTATCTGGTGATACAGTACCCCTTTTTCATCTTTTTATATCTTGTGTAATCCATACTGAGCCTGTGAGCATCTTGTCTGACTCCTGAAATATATACGGAGATTCCAATATTTCACCATACTAGTATACCTGGTATCTGCTGATACAGTACCCCTTTTCATCTTTATATTATTATCCATACTAAGCCTAGAGCGTCTGTTCTGCTCCTGCTATACAAATTCTACAATCTATCAGTAGGACTATCAGTGTGTTCCACAGACTTCTGCACAACACAACTGATGGTCCCAACCCCATTTATAAGGCCTGAAATCCCACTTATTAAACTAACAGGGCACACCTGTGAAGTGAAAACCATTCACGGTGACTACCTCTTGAAGCTCATCAAGAGAATGCCAAGAGTGTGCCAAGCAGTCATCAAAGTAAAAGATGGCTACTTTGAAGAACCTAGAATATAAGACATATTTTCAGTTGTTTCACACTTTTTTGTTAAGTATGTAATTCCACATGTGTTAATTCATAGTTTTGATGCCTTCAGTGTGAATGTACAATTTTCATAGTCATGAAAATACAGAAAAATCTTTGAATGAGAAGGTGTGTCCAAACTTTTGGTCTGTACTGAATATACAGAGATTTCCAATATTTTCAACATGCTATACATACCTGGTATCTGGTGATACAGTACAACTTTTTCATCTTTTTATATTAGTAACATAGTAACATAGTTATTAAGGTTGAAGGAAGACTTTAAGTCCATCTAGTTCAACACATATCCTATCCTAACCTGCCCTAACATGTTGATCCAGAGGAAGGCAAAAAAAAACCCAAGTGGCAAACAGTAAGCTTCACATTGGGGAAAAAAATTCCTTCCCGACTCCACATATGGCAATCAGACTAGCTCCCTGGATCAATGCAATATCTAGGAAACTAGTGAATATAGCCTGTAATATTATACTTTTCAAGAAAGGCATCCAGTCCCTTCTTAAATTTTAGTAGGGAATCACTCATGAAAACATTAGATGGCAGAGAGTTCCATAGTCTCACTGCTCTTACAGTAAAGAAAACAGGCACAAAAAAGAAAATTTCCAAAAATAAAAGTTTTTTTTTTGCAAAAATTGCATTGTATGTTTTTCTTACAGTAAAGAATCTGCATCTGTGATTATGACTAAACCTTCTTTCCTCCAGACGTAGAGGATGCCCCTTGTCCCCGTCACAGGTCTAAGAGTAAAAAGATCATTAGAAAGGTCTTTGTACTGGCCCCTCATATATTTATACATTGTAATAAGATCACCCCTAAGTCTTCATTTTTCCAAACTAAATAACCCCAAGTGTAATAACCCGTGCTGGTATTGCAGACCCCCCAGTTCTCTAATAACCTAGGTTGCTCTTCTCTGCACCCGCTCCAGTTCAGCTATGTCTTTCTTATACACCGGAAACCAGAACTGTACACAGTATTCTAAGTGTGGTTGCACCAGTGACTTGTATAGAGGTAAAATTATGTTCTCCTCATGAGCATCTATGCCTCTTTTAATGCATCCCATTATTTTATTTGCCTTTTCTGCAGCTGCCTGACACTGGCCACTAAATGTGAGTTTGTCATCCACCCATACACCCAGGTCTTTTTCAGTGACAGTTTTTCCCAGTGTTTTACAATTAAGCACATAATTATACATCTTGTTTGTTCTACCCAAGTGCGTGACCTTACATTTATCCCCATTAAAGTTCATTTGCCATTTATCAACCCAAGCTTCTAGTTTACATAAATCCTCCTGTAATATAAAATTGTCTTCCTCTGTATTTATTACCCTACAGAGTTTAGTGTCATCTGCAAATATTGAAATACTACTCTGTATGCCCCCTACAAGGTCATTAATAAATATGTTAAAGAGAAGCTGCCCCAATACTGACCCCTGTGGCACCCCACTGCTAACCGTGACCCAGTCCGAGTGTGCTCCATTAATAACCACCCTTTGTTTCTTATCCATGAGCCAGTTCTTAACCCACTTACACATATTTTCCCCTATCCCCATTGTTCTCATTTTATGTATCAACCTTTGTGTGTCACCGTATCAAAAGCTTTTGAGAAGTCCATGAACACCACGTCCACTGCGTTCCCTTGGTTCAGTCCAGAACTTACCCCTTCATAAAAGCTTATCATATTAGTCTGACAAGAACGGTCCATCGTAAACCCATGCTGATACTGTGTCATGAGGTTGTTCAGCCTCAGATACTCCAATATAGTATCACTTAAAAAACCCTCCAGGATTTTACCCACAGTAGGTGTTAAGCTCACTGGCCTATAATTTCCAGGTTCAGTTTTTGCCCCCTTTTTGAATATTGGCACCACATTTGCTATATGCCAGTCCTGTGGTACAGACCCCATTATTATGGAATCTTTAAAGATTAAAAATAATGGTCTATCTATGACTGTACTTAATTCCTGCAGTACTCTGGGGTGTATCCCATCCGGGCCCGGGGATTTGTCAATTTTAGTGATTTTTAGACACCGCCGTACTTCCTGCTGGGTTAAGCAGATGACATTTAATGGAGAATTTTTTTATCACTGATCATGTTATCTGTCATGGGATTTTCTTGTGTAAATACAGTTGAAAAAAGTCATTTAGCATATTGGCTTTTTCCTCATCCTCATCCACCATTTCACCCAGACTATTTTTAAGGGGACCAACACTATCATTTTTTAGTTTCTTGCTATTTATGTAGTTAAAGATTATTTTGGGATTATTTTTACTTTCTCTGGCAATGAGTCTCTCTGCCTCAATCTTTGCTGTCTTGATTTGCTTTTTACAGAATTTATTCATTCTTCTGTATTGATTTAATGACTCATCACTACCTACTTGCTTTAATTCCTTAAACGCTTCTTTTTTGTCGCTTATTGCGCCCCTTACAGCTCTATTTAACCATAGTGGTTTCCTCCTATTTCTAGCATGTATATTCCCATAGGGTATATACTGTACACAGGTCCTATTCAGGATGCTAATAAATGTCTCCCATTTTCTTTGTGTATTTTTATGTCTCAGGATATCGTCCCAGTTTATTGCACTAAGATCATCTCTCATCTGTTGGAAATTTGCCTTCCTGAAGTTTAGTGTCCTTGTAACCCCTCGACTACACATCTTATTAAAGGATACATGAAAGCTTATTATTTTGTGATCACTATTACCCAAGTGACCCCAAACCCTTATATTTGATATGCGTTCTGGCCTGTTGGTTAATATTAGGTCTAGCAGTGCCCCCCCGCTTGTTGGGTCCTGAACTAGTTGTGAAAGGTAATTGTCTCTCATAGTTGTCAAAAACCTATTACCTTTGCTGGAACTGCAGGTTTCTGTTCCCCAATGTATTTCAGGGTAGTTGAAGTCCCACATAATAATGACTTCTCCTTAAGTCACTGCTTCATCTATTTGCTTTACGAGGATATTCTCTGTTGCTGCCATTATTTTAGGAGACTTATAACAAACCCCTATCAGTAATTTATTATTTTTTCCCCCTCCCCTAATCTCCACCCACAGAGACTCTACATCTTCATTAGATTCACAGATATCACGCAGGATGGGTTTTAAGGATGATTTTACATATAAACACACACCCCCATCTCGCTTATTTTTACGGTCATTTCTAAACAGACTATAGCCCTGTAAATTAACCGCCCAGTCGTGGCTCTCATCCAGCCGTGTCTCAGGTATCCCCACCATGTCATAATTATGTTCCAACAAAATTAATTCTAATTCCGCCATTTTGTTGGTGAGGCTTCTGGCATTAGTATACATGCACATTATTTATCTCTGTGTACCTCTTTCTTTCTTAAATTATCAAGTGTTCTAACCCCACCCCCCATGCCACCCCACCCCCAATTTCATTATTTGTGCCCAGGTCTCTATCTGCACTGCCTTCCCCTCCTATAAAATGAATACCCTCCCCCTAGTCCCTAGTTTAAAGACTCCTACAACCTTCTAGCCATTTTCTCCCCAGCACAGCTGCTCGCTCCCCATTGAGGTGCAGCCCGTCCCTAGCATAGAACCTGTAGCCAACTGAGAAGTCAGTCGGCCCAGGTCTCCAGGAACCCAAACCCCTCCTTCCTACACCAATTCTTGAGCCACTTATTAACCTCCCTAATCTCCCGTTGCCTCTCTGGTGTGGCATGTGGTACAGGCAGTATTTCAGAAAATACAACGTATTATTGTGTAATTCATACTGAGCCTGAGATCATCAGTGTCTGCCTCCTGAAGTATATACGGAGATTTAGAATATTTTCACTATACTATATACACCTGGTATCTGATGATACAGTACCCCTTTTTCTTATTATATTCTTGTGTAATCCATACTGAGACTGTGAGCGTCTGTGTCTGCCTCCTAAAATATATAAGGAGATTTCCAATAATTTAACTATACTATATATACCTGGTATCTGGTGATACAGTACCTTTTTTGCTAAAAAGTCCTCCTCAACCCACCATTCTAAGTGCATCATTGAAGCCTCGAACATTGGCCCACATGTGTGATTATTTCTTGCGGATTTGATTATTATATTCATGTGTAATCCATACTGAGCCTGAGAGCGTCAGTGTCTGCCTCCTGAAATATAAACTGAGATTTAGAATAATTTCACTATACTATATATACCTGGCATCTGCTGATACAGTACCCCTTTTTCATATTTTTATATTATTGTGTAATCCATACTGAGCCTGAGAACATCAGTGTCTGCCACCTGAAATTTACACGGATATTTCCTATACTTTCACCATACTAGAAATACCTGGTATCTGGTGATACAGTACCCCTTTTTCATCTTTTTATATTATCGTGTAATCCATACTGAGCCTGAGAGCGTCAGTGTCTACCTCCTGAAATATATACGGAGATTTAGAATATTTTCACTATACTATATATACCTGGTATCTGCTGATACAGTACCCCTTTTTCTATTATATTCTTGCGTAATCCATACTGAGCCTGTGAGCATCTGTGTTTGCCTTCTGAAATATTTACGGAGATTTCCAATAGTTTAGCTATACTAGCTATACCCTTTTTGCTAAAAAATCCTCCTCAACCCACCACTCTAAGTGCATCATTGACACCTCGAACATTGGCCCACATGTGTGATTATTTCTTGCGGATCTGATTTTTATATTCTTGTGTAATCCATACTGAGCCTGAGAGCGTCAGAAATATATACGGAGATGTAGAATATTTTGACTATACTATATATACCTGGTTTCTGCTGATACAGTACCCCTTTTTCATCTTTTTATATTATTGTGTAATCCATACTGAGCCTGAAAGCATCTTTGTCTGACTCCTGAAATATATACGAGATTTTGAATATTTTCACTATACTATATATACCTTGTATCTGGTGATACAGTACCCCTTTTTCATCTTTTTATATTATTGTGTAATCCATACTGAGCCTGAGAGAGTCGGTGTTTGCCTCCTGAAATATATACGGAGATTTAGAATATTTTCAGTCTACTATATATACCAGGTATCTGCTGATACAGTACCCCTTTTTCTTCTTATTATATTCTGGTGTGATCCATACTGAGCTTGTGAAAGACTGTCTGTTACTCCGGAAATATATACGGAGATTTAAAAATTACCCCAACACTGTATACAGCTGTACGCTTCTGATTAGAGTTGAGCGATACTTTCCGATATCCAAAAGTATCGGAATCGGAATGGTATCGCCGATACCCAAAAAATATCGGCGATACTCGATACCGATACCGGAAATCCAATGTAAGTCTATGGGAGCAAAATATCAGAATTAAAAAAAAACCCATTCTTGCCTTGTTGGTAAATTGTACATAAAGGAAAACAACAAAGAGTAATGTAGAATGTATTGGGGAAGGTTGAGGAGACATTAGAGGCATAGATGTTTAACCCAATCAAATGGAATAGCATAAATATTTTTTTTTTAAAGATGTTCGGATTGACGAAGAAATTGACAATGTTGTTAACGTTTTTTCTATTTTGGCAAATATGTATATTTCACAACTTCCATGCTCATCACCTTTTTAACTTTTGACACACTTTCTCCTTCATAATCTTCAGCAGCAGCATCTTTTTCATCAAATTATTCTTCATCTTCACCTTCTTTATCTTCTTCTTAAACTTCTTGATATTTATCTTTTTGTTAACATTACTCATATTCTTCTTATTCAACTATTATTCTTCTTCATATTGTACTTCATCTTCTTCATCATATTCTTATTTGTGACAGAGATTCCTGTACTTGTAATCTGTCAAAGTATGAATTTTTCATCCTTCCGTTCTTGCTGTCACAAAAGATTTAAATTACAACAGTATTTGTCCGTGTTCAGTTTAGCCTGCAGCAGCAGGCATTTTCCAGGGGCACCACGAGGAGGAACGGACTCACCCCCATACACTGCTTAGTCTTCTTCTGCTTATAATTTAGAGCATATATTTTGCTCTTCATTTTGGTCTTATACTTCATGTTCTTCTGCTTTTTGATCTTCTGCTTATTGTTCTTAAGTCTCTTGTTCTGTATCTTGTAGTTTGTCTTAACCTTCTTAGTCCTGTTGGTAATCTTTTATTTCTTCTTTGTGATGGTGTTTAGGCGGGTTGGCTATCTCGTCGTCCTTGTGGTCGTCATCTTCTTCGGGTGGTCATAGGTCGTCGTCTTCATTGTTGGAGATCCAGAGTGATTACCCAAAAAAACATTAAAAAATCTTCAATTTGTAATGTAGCAGAAGTACAAGAGCCAATGCAAGTAACGAGACCAGCTGACTGTGCTGGAACCCGAGGGGCAGCAGAAGAAAAGACAATGGCACAACCGAGGACCAGCTGACGTTACTGGACACGTTTACTAAAGCAGGAGGTACCTGTGCAAAGCCTACCAAGGACGCAACTGCTGGAACTCGATACGAAGGAGCACCAGCAAGCACTGCGTAGAACCAGCTGACGTACTGGAACCCGGAGGGGCAGCAGAAGGAAAAGAGCCAATGGCACAACCAAGGACCAGCTGACGTTACTGGGACACGGTTACTAAGAGGAGGTACCTGTGCTCCAAAGCACTACCAAGGACCAGCAGACGTTGCTGGAACTCGGATACCGAGATGGAGGCACCTAGGCCAAAGGCACTGCGGAGAACCAGCTGATGGTACTGGAACCCGGAGGGGCAGCAGAAGGAAAAGAGCCAATGGCACAACCGAGGACCAGCTGACGTTACTGGGACACGGTTACTAAGCAGGAGGTACCTGTGCTCCAAAGCACTACCAAGGACCAGCAGACGTTGCTGGAACTCGGATACCGAGATGGAGGCACCAAGGCCAAAGGCACTGCGGAGAACCAGCTGAGGTACTGGAACCCGGAGGAGCAGCAGAAGGAAAAGAGCCAATGGCACAACCGAGGACCAGCTGATGTTACTGGGACACGGTTACTAAGCAGGAGGTACCTGTGCTCCAAAGCACTACCAAGGACCAGCAGACGTTGCTGGAACTCGGATACCGAGATGGAGGCACCTAGGCCAAAGGCACTGTGGAGAACCAGCTGACGGTACTGGAACCCGGAGGGGCAGCAGAAGGAAAAGAGCCAATGGCACAACCGAGGACCAGCTGACATTACTGAACCCCAGTAACACAGGAGCAAGTGTTGACTGTGCTAACAGCACTTCCGAGCAACAACTGGCGGTGTTGGAGCCCAGGGATGAGAAGAGAACAGGGTGGAGGCAGCAGGACTTTTGACGTACACACAGCAGGGGAACAGCTGACATTACTGAACCCCAGTAACACAGGAGCAAGTGTTGACTGTTCTAACAGCACTTCCGAGCAACAACTGGCGGTGTTGGAGCCCAGGGATGAGAAGAGAACAGGGTGGAGGCAGCAGGACTTTTTGACGTACACACAGCAGGGGAACAGCTGACATTACTGAATCCCAGTAACACAGGAGCAAGTGTTGACTGTGCTAACAGCACTTCCGAGCAACAACTGGCAGTGTTGGAGCCCAGGGATGAGAAGAGAACAGGGTGGAGGCAGCAGGACTTTTTGACGTACACACAGCAGGGGAACAGCTGACATTACTGAACCCAAGTAACACAGGAGCAAGTGTTGACTGTGCTAACAGCACTTCCGAGCAACAACTGGCGGTGTTGGAGCCCAGGGATGAGAAGAGAACAGGGTGGAGGCAGCAGGACTTTTTGACGTACACACAGCAGGGGAACAGCTGACATTACTGAACCCCAGTAACACAGGAGCAAGTGTTGACTGTGCTAACAGCACTTCCGAGCAACAACTGGGGTGTTGGAGCCCAGGGTCAAAGAGGATGTTTAAATACTAGATCAAGTAATTTCCTTGTTACCTGTCAATTTTAAATGTCTATACTTCAAACAAGAGAAAGATAACCTTTACTACCATAAGATGATGATTTCATTTAAACTAATAAATGCTGCGGGAAGAACAAATTGAAGCCGTTGTTGGTTGGATGTCAGTCAATGCATCGACTTCAATTGCTTCCACCTCCTCTCAGGACCACAGCACTGTTGAGCAACCATCTGTCTCTTCACCGCCTGGCAAATTGCCCAGGCAGTCAGAGAGTTCTGTACAGGAGCCAGCTGAGTGCTTCTGTTCTCAGAATCTATTGGCTTGAAAACAGGGGCCCAGCCAAGCAGCATTCTGTAATGTGAAGAAGAGGGAGTATGCAGTGATGCGCAACAGCTGTGTCTCTCTGAATCTGAAGAGGCGGGTGAGACAGTGCCGATGGTCAGCACACCGCAGAACGCATCTGATGATGATGAGACTCAGGTGCCAGTTTCTGTTGAGCATGGTGCTGGCCAGACCACCCAACAGCAGGTGTTGGAAGAGGGTAGTGGAGATGATGAGGTCCAAGACCCAACATGGCGTGAGGAACAGGAAGGTGGTGGGAGCAGCTCAGAGGAATCCTAATAATAATAATATTAATTTATATAGCGCCATCATATTACGCATCGCTTTACAGTTTTGCAGTTTAAGAACACAAGTCATAAGTAACAACGTTAACAATACAATAATTTAAGCTAAATAAGTCGCCCCTGCTCGTGACAGCTTACAATGTACAATGAGGTGGGGGAGATACAAAGTATAGGTGTTTATATACAATGGTGCATTTACAATGATGGTCCAGCCATCTTAAGGGACTGAGGGATGGAGATAGTGAATGAGCTAGAGACACACACACACATACACACTTACACAGAATACATAGAATGACTTTGATTAGTGAATGTGATAGGCCGCTCTGAACAAATGTGTTTTGAGGGAGCGCCTGAAA
This sequence comes from Oophaga sylvatica, assembly GCA_033576555.1. NCBI lineage: Eukaryota > Metazoa > Chordata > Amphibia > Anura > Dendrobatidae > Oophaga > Oophaga sylvatica. Next base: position 159,005,730 of record JARQOD010000009.1, read on the forward strand.
CCATGTAAATTGTGGATAGTCCTAATTTCTTGGGGTACAGCATTCCAGAGGATTGGCGTAGCGCGGGAGAAGTCTTGGAGTCGGGAGTGGGAGGTACGTATTAGTGCAGAGGTTAGTCGAAAGTCGTTTGCAGAGCGCAGCAGTCGGTTAGGCCGATAGATAGAAATTAGGGAGGAGATGTAGGAGGGGTGCTGCACTGTGGATAGCTTTGTGGCTGAGAACCAGTACTTTGGTTGAAAGCTGGGAGAGGCCTAGAGAAGTGGTTAGTGATAGAAGGAAGATAGAGGAAGACATTGCCCCAACGGTACAAACAGGAGGGAGAGTTAGGCTGCAGACTCGGTTGCATGTAGCCTCCAGTTTGGCACCTGTTCGGAGCAGTTGTCTTCCAAAAGTCAAAACGTGCGCTCCCAGGACTTGCACTGCGTGGTCCTTTTTTCACACACTTGCACATGATATTTGCTATGTCAAATGCAAGCTGTGTAATCAAAAATTAAAAATAGCTAAAAGTGTCAGTCACCTCAATACCACAAATATGTGGAAACATGTGCGGACAAAGCACGTAGTTGAGTTACAAAGACACACTGGAGATGTAGGCCAACCTACAGCAGCACCTACATCTTCAGGTTGTGTTGAAGCCTCTTCATCGAGCTCACACACAGCTGGTTCTGCTTCCTCACAGGATCGCCATGGAAGAACCTCGGCCACTGTTGTCCAGAGACAAACTGTTATTCCACACACAGCAGCAAGTTCCCTGTCATCCTCACACTCCCAGGCCACAAAACAGCCATCGGTAGCACAGGCATGGGATAAAAGACGGCCATACTCCGCAAACCATGCACGAGCACAGGCTCTGAATGCTGGCATTGCAAAACTCCTGTCCCTTGAAATGCTGTCATTCAGGCTGGTGGAGACAGACAGTTTCCGTAACTGAATATCATTGTCAGTCCCACAATACAATGTGCCAAGCCGATTTCATTTCAGCAGGCAAGCCGTCCCTGGTCTGCAAAAGCATGTTGAGGGAAAAATTAAACATGCGCTACTAAACGCCCTCAGTAGCAAGGTCCACCTGACCACCGATGCGTGGACCAGTACCCATTGTTATGATCTGCTACAACCAGTAAGGAAAGAAGGGAATTCTGTCCCTACAATACAACTAAGCTGAATCCCTACGATGTAACGGGGAACCTGATCCTGCGACCAGACCCGCTAAAGTCCTCATCTAGTGTGAATGAAGACCTATAGTTGCGAGGGAGTAATCCCTACAAGATCTAGGGACTGGGAGAAAAGGTGGACACCTCCTAACATAAATTGTAGCATGGATAATTAAACAGAAAAATAAATACTTTGCGATCCTAACATCAAGCAAAACTGACAGATTAAGGCACCTAAGCACCCGGCTAGCTTAACAGTAAATAATACAATGAAGTCAAGCAAAGCCAGAAGGCGAAACCAGACTAAATAGGGAAAAAAGGTCATGTGACCAGCAAACTGAAACAAAACCTAACAAGAGGGTTCTAACACCCATGGCCAGGGACAATACCTTTCCCTCACTGCCCATTGGGTCAATGTTGTGTAGCCGGGTACTGATCTTGCGAGTGGCGCTGTACGTGTTCTGCCAACTCCAAGGATTGCAGGAATCAAGTCTGTACACATTGACTCCTCCTCCTACTCCAGTTCCTCAGAATCATCGCTGCAGGAGACGTCACGGTCTACCTCCACATGGACCCGTGAACGTTTACCTGTTGCGACCGATATGAGCACAGCCGTGTCCAAATGTCAACAGGCCGTCCTGAAATTAATTTCCATGGGGAATCTTAGCCACACAGCGCAGGAGCTCTGTAATGCCATAAAGCAGGAGAGCGACTGTGGTTTTTGGAAGCGAATCTACAGGCAGGCTTGGTAGTGTGTGACAATGGCTGAAATCTGGTGGCAGCTCTGGGCCTTGGCAACCTCACTCACATACCATGTCTGTCATATGTGCTCAACTTGGTCGTGCAGAGTTTTTTGAGGGACTATCCGGATCTTGATGCACTGCTGCACAAGTTCCGCCTAGAGTGCGCTCACTTGCGACGTTCCAGCATGGCCTGATCGCTGATTGCAGCTCTGCAACGCAGATTTCGCCTTCATGAACATCGCATCATATGTGACGTACCCACCAGGTGGAATTCCTCGTTACATATGTTGGAGCGGTTGTGTGAGCAGCAGCCAACAGTAATGGAGTATCAGCTGCATCAGGCGCAATCAACTCGCAATTTGAGCCGTTCACACTTCACCACTACTGAGTGGGCCTCTATAATAAGAATAATAATAATATTCTTTATTTATATAGCACCATAATATTCCACAGTGCTTTACAGTTTAACAGTTTCAAAACACAAGTCATAAGTAACAACGTTAACAATACAATAATTAAAGCAAAATCAGCCGCCCCTGCTGGTGAAAGCTTACAATCTACAATGAGGTGGGGGAGATACAAAGTACAGGTGTTTATATACAATGGTGTTTTTACAATGATGGTCCAGCCATTTTAAGGGAGTGAGGGATGCATGGAGATAGTGAATGGGCTACACACACAGACTTACACATAGAATGACTTTGATTAGTGAATGTGATAGGCCACTGTGAACAAATGTGTTTTGAGGGAGCGCCTGAAACCATCCAAATTGCGGATAGTCCTAATTTCTTGGGGTAGAGCATTCCAGAGGATTGGCGCAGCGCGGGAGAAGTCTTGGAGTTGGGAGTGGGAGTTACGGATTAGTGCAGAGGTTAGTCGAAGGTCGTTTGCAGAGTGCAGCAGTCGGTTAGGCCGATAAATATAAATGAGGGAGGAGATGTAGGGGGGTGCTGCACTGTGGAGAGCTTTGTTGGTGAGAACCAGTAATTAGAATTGGATCCTATAATGAATGGGCAGCCAGTGTAATGAGTGGCGAAGGACTCTATGAAGGACATCTGCCACGTTTTGCGTGCGTTTGATGAGTCAACGCGGATGGCGAGTGCAGATGATGCACTAGTCAGCCTGACTGTCCCCCTTATCTGCCTGCTTCAAAAAACACTGCAAGCACTAAGGCATGAGGTTTTGGAAGAGGTGGAGGATGAGGAGTCACAAATTCCATCACCTTCTGGACAGTCAGCGCAACGTGGTTCCTCACAAAGGGCTGAGGACTTTCAAAGTACCATGCTGTATCAACAACTGAACCTCCAGAGTCGCTGTCTATATTTTCATAACCATTCCAAACTTTTAATGTATTTACAAAGCACATAATGTACAGTTTTTGTCTATCCTTTTGTAATGCTATTGTGTTTCCATAAACTGATGTTACAGAATTATGATACAATGTTTTTAAATTTTGAGTTTTAAATTTTGTAAGTTTTTATGTATTTGAATGACTTTGTGAGGAGGATGAGGAGGAGTCAATGGAGGAGGAAGACATCGCTCCAGAGGGAGGTAGACAATGCTCTAGTCAGTATGTAGACCAAGGGTGGGGTGATGCACAGCAGGCAGAGATGACGCCTCTTGCAGGGGACAACGTTTCTTGGCCAGTTGGGAGTCTGCAGCACATGGTTGATTTCATGCTGCAGTGCCTGAGAAACGACCGCCGCATCGAACACATTCACACCACGTCTGATTATTGGGTGTACACCCTCCTAGACCCTCGCTACCGGGACAACTTACAAAGCCTCATCACACCGTTGAACCGGGAGCGTAAAATGCGGAAGTACCAAGACACACTGGTGCAATCCATAATGTTCTCCATTCCAGCCGAGAGCACTGCTGCTGCTACTGCTTTACAAAGCAGCTCTGTGCGTCGAGGCAGTGGAGACAGCTCTGCAACAAGAGGGAGCACAAGCAGCGCCTCTGCACAGGGCAAGAACAGTATGTTCCAAATGTGGCAAAGTTTTGTGGCAGCGCCACCAATGTCTACACCATCCGAGACGGCTCCAGTCAGCAGGAGGCAACATTTCCGTAAGATGATGACAGACTACATGTCTTGCCCTCTTAGTGTACTCCCAGATGGCTCTTCCCTATTCAAGTTTTGTGTCTCTAAGCTGGATACATGGCCAGAGCTTAGCCAGTATGCATTGGAGGTGCTGGCTTGCCCTGCTGCCAGTGTATTATCGGAGCGCGTCTTTACTGCTGCAGGTGGTTTACTAACAGACCGTCGCATGCGACTATCCTCCGATAATGTAGAACGGCTTACTTTTCTGAAAATGAACTAGGCATGGATCTCGCCTGAATTTACCTGTCCGGTTTCAGATTAACTAACTGGTTGGCAACGTTTTCCATGTCTCCTGTTATGTTCATCTTTCTACCACCTGAGCTATACTCCCTGGGCTACAACACTACCAGTTGCTGCTCAGAAGTGTCGTGTCCACAGACCAATACACAAGCTATAGTGATAGTGGGGTTCAGTAATGCCTGCTGTTCCCCTGCTGTGTGTCTGACAAAAATTAATGCTGCTAACTCCAAATTAAAGTTCAAATTAAAGTTCAAACATCTCATACTAGGCCTCAGGCTACACCCTCCTTGACCCTGGGCTCAGAAGTGTTGGATGCACAGATCAAAACAATCGATGATGTGTTTGTGGGGTTCAGTAACGCCTGCTGTTCCCCTGCTGTGTGTCCGGCAAAAATTACTGCTACCTAGCTACACATGTTGAAAAAAACATGACATGTTAAAGTAGCTAGTGCTACACATAGATATCAGGCTACACCCTTATTTCTAAGCTGTAAACAAGTGAAACGTCACATTTAAAACCATTGAATGATTAGTGTTGGTAACAAATCTGTAACTAAATAATTGTGACATATTATGGCAGATATCCACATGTCTAACACAAATGCTAACACAAAAGCATACTTATGCTATAGGGTACTGATGGTGAACCTTCTCACTCCATAACTTTGACAAATCCAACTCACATCATGCCTCAAATGCTGCAATGTTGGAAGTGCATAATGTGGGTTGAACTTTGACAACAGCTGCAGTGCGAAGGTTATCCTTCTGTGTTCTTGGCTTTTAAATAAAAGCATACAAGTAAATATAATAATACATTGTTGATTAAGGGACGTAATGTACACCTGTAATATTGTGCAAACAATGGATGTAGGACTATTCCTCTTCAACATTACTTATATTTATGTCATTTGAAAAAATACATATTTTAGTTAAAAATTAAAAACCCATGTTCACTAGCTGTGAAAGGCCCCTTTGTGTACTTCTATAGTGTTTGAAACCAATGTATTGTATACGGATGGAAGCACGTCACAGTAATAGATTTGAATTATTTGAAATAGAATGTAGCAGCATCAATTCGAGAAAAATGTGAAGGATGAGGCAGTGAGACACGCTCAGCAGAGTACAAGCAACAGTGGTTGAAGAACTAACTGGAGTGGGATCTGCACTACAAAAATGAAAACCTCTGACTACAGTAAACAGTGCACACGACTGTTCAGTAGGTGTGAAAGGCCCGTTTGTGTACTTCTATATTGTTTGCAACCAATGTATTGTATACGGATGGAAGCACGTCACAGTAATAGATTTGAATTATTTGAAATAGAATGTAGCAGCACCAATTCGAGAAAAATGTGAAGGATGAGGCAGTGAGACACGCTCAGCAGAATACACGCAGCGGTGGTTGAAGTAAGTGGAGCGGGATCTACACTCCTACCAAAAATTGAAACCTCAGACTAGAGTGAACAGTGAACACAACTGTTCACTTGCTGTGAAAGGCCTTTTTGTGGACTTCTATTATGTTTGCAAGCAATGTATTGTATTTTGATGGAAGAGCGTCACACTAATAGATTTTAGTAAATTGAAAATAGAATAAAGCAGCACCAATTTTAGAAAAATGACAAGGATGAGCCAGTGACAGACACTCAGCAGAGTACACGCAGCGGTGGTTGAAGTAAGTGGAGCGGGATCTACACTCCTACCAAAAATTTAAACCTCAGACTAGAGTGAACAGTGAACACAACTGTTCACTTGCTGTGAAAGGCCTTTTTGTGGACTTCTATTATGTTTGCAAGCAATGTATTGTATTTTGATGGAAGAGCGTCACACTAATAGATTTTAGTAAATTGAAAATAGAATAAAGCAGCACCAATTTTAGAAAAATGACAAGGATGAGCCAGTGACAGACACTCAGCAGAGTACACGCAACGGTGGTTGAAGTAAGTGGAGTGGGATCTACACTCCTACCAAAAATTTAAACCTCAGACTAGAGTGAACAGTGAACACAACTGTTCACTTGCTGTGAAAGGCCTTTTGTGGACTTCTATTATGTTTGCAAGCAATGTATTGTATTTTGATGGAAGAGCGTCACACTAATAGATTTTAGTAAATTGAAAATAGAATAAAGCAGCACCAATTTTAGAAAAATGACAAGGATGAGCCAGTGACAGACACTCAGCAGAGTACACGCAGCGGTGGTTGAAGTAAGTGGAGCGGGATCTACACTCCTACCAAAAATTTAAACCTCAGACTAGAGTGAACAGTGAACACAACTGTTCACTTGCAGTGAAAGGCCTTTTTGTGGACTTCTATTATGTTTGCAAGCAATGTATTGTATTTTGATGGAAGAGCGTCACACTAATAGATTTTAGTAAATTGAAAATAGAAAAAAGCAGCACCAATTTTAGAAAAATGACAAGGATGAGCCAGTGACAGACACTCAGCAGAGTACACGCAGCGGTGGTTGAAGTAAGTGGAGCGGGATCTACACTCCTACCAAAAATTTAAACCTCAGACTAGAGTGAACAGTGAACACAACTGTTCACTTGCTGTGAAAGCCCTTTTTGTGGACTTCTATTATGTTTGCAAGCAATGTATTGTATTTTGATGGAAGAGCGTCACACTAATAGATTTTAGTAAATTGAAAATAGAATAAAGCAGCACCAATTTTAGAAAAATGACAAGGATGAGCCAGTGACAGACACTCAGCAGAGTACACGCAGCGGTGGTTGAAGTAAGTGGAGCGGGATCTACACTCCTACTAAAAATTTAAACCTCAGACTAGAGTGAACAGTGAACACAACTGTTCACTTGCTGTGAAAGGCCTTTTTGTGGACTTCTATTATGTTTGCAAGCAATGTATTGTATTTTGATGGAAGAGCGTCACACTAATAGATTTTAGTAAATTGAAAATAGAATAAAGCAGCACCAATTTTAGAAAAATGACAAGGATGAGCCAGTGACAGACACTCAGCAGAGTACACGCAACGGTGGTTGAAGTAAGTGGAGTGGGATCTACACTCCTACCAAAAATTTAAACCTCAGACTAGAGTGAACAGTGAACACAACTGTTCACTTGCTGTGAAAGGCCTTTCTGTGGACTTCTATTATGTTTGCAAGCAATGTATTGTATTTTGATGGAAGAGCGTCACACTAATAGATTTTAGTAAATTGAAAATAGAATAAAGCAGCACCAATTTTAGAAAAATGACAAGGATGAGCCAGTGACAGACACTCAGCAGAGTACACGCAGCGGTGGTTGAAGTAAGTGGAGCGGGATCTACACTCCTACCAAAAATTTAAACCTCAGACTAGAGTGAACAGTGAACACAACTGTTCACTTGCAGTGAAAGGCCTTTTTGTGGACTTCTATTATGTTTGCAAGCAATGTATTGTATTTTGATGGAAGAGCGTCACACTAATAGATTTTAGTAAATTGAAAATAGAATAAAGCAGCACCAATTTTAGAAAAATGACAAGGATGAGCCAGTGACAGACACTCAGCAGAGTACACGCAGCGGTGGTTGAAGTAAGTGGAGCGGGATCTACACTCCTACCAAAAATTTAAACCTCAGAGTAGAGTGAACAGTGAACACAACTGTTCACTTGCTGTGAAAGGCCTTTTTGTGGACTTCTATTATGTTTGCAAGCAATGTATTGTATTTTGATGGAAGAGCGTCACACTAATAGATTTTAGTAAATTGAAAATAGAATAAAGCAGCGCCAATTTTAGAAAAATTACAAGGATGAGCCAGTGACAGACACTCAGCAGAGCACACGCAGCATTAGTTGAAGAAGTAACTGGAGCGTGATCTGCATTTAAAAAAAAAAAAAAAATACCTCACAGACTGCAGTGAACACTGAAACACAACTGTTCACTATCTGTGAAAGGCTCCTTTCTGTACTTCTATAGTGTTTGCAACCAATGTATTGTATACGGATGGAAGCGCATCACACTATAATTTCTATTGAATGGAGCAGCTGGAATTACACTAAAGAAAAAAAAAAAAGAGTCTGTGAGTGACACGTGCAGATGCCTACAGACAGCGTTGGATGCAGAGCAAACTGCAGCGTCACCTGCACTCTCACACACACACCTTGCACAGAGCTGTTAAAACAACACTGCAAGGCAAAAGGAAGCTTTACACAGCGGTTGGTAAACTAGCCTGCCTAAAGCAAAGTACACAAAATCGCAATCTCTAACTGTCCCTCAGAGTCAGCAGAGCAGCGTTCTGTCCCTATCTGAATTCACAGCACAGTGACGCTAAAATGGCGGCGGCGCCTTTTATAGTGCATTCTGACATCATTTCAGCAGCCAATCACAGCCATGCCATTAGTTAAGATGACCGCAGCATTACAGGATGTGCCCACACTTCGTAGGATTCCTCATTGGCTGACTAAAATCACACTGCCTCTCAAAGAATTATGGGAACTTCCGATTCCGGTATACGATATAGGAAAAATATCGGAACTAAGTATCGGAATTCCGATACAGCGAATTTCGGCCGATACCCGATACTTGCGGTATCGGAATGCTCAACTCTACTTCTGATACATTACCCTTTTTCTACTTTTTATATTCTGGTGTGATCCATACTGAGCCTGTGAGAGTATGTGTGTTACTCCGGAAATATATAAGGAGATTAAAAATTACCTCAACACTATATACAGCTGTACACTTCTGAGACATTACCCTGTTTCTACTTTTTATATTCTGGTGTGATCCATACTGTGCCTGTGATAGCCTGGGTCTGACTCTGGCAAAATACATGGAGATTTACAATTATCCTATCACTGTATACAGCTGTACACTTCTAATACATTACCCTTTTTCTACTTTTTATATTCTGGTGTAATCCATACTGAGCCTGAGAGCGTTTGTGTCTGCCTCCTGAAATATATATGGAGATTTACAATTATCCCTAGACTGTATACAGCTGTACGCTTCTGATACAGTAATATATATATCTGCTGGTATTTTGGGTACATTTTCACAAAAATGAGGAAGTATGGTGGAAGAGGCCACGGACGTGGGTGTGGGGGACCAGCTGGTACTGATGGTGGGTGGTGGTGCATCTGCAAGAAGTGCCATAAGCACAATAGCACCTAAGGCAGGAGGTGTTGAGCCGGCGTCATCATCTGGCTCAAGAAGGCCTGGAAGGCTCCCTTTACTGGGAGTAGGTAAACTGCTTTTAAAGCCGGAGCATCAGGAACAGGTTTTGGCTTACATTGCCAAAACAGCCTTCAGATCTATCACCTCCTCTTCTGAAGTTTCAAAAAATGCAAACACTGAGTCGTCAGTGCAGGCTCTTGGTCAGGAACAACACCTTTCCTTGCGTGCTTCACCCCCATCAAAAGTGAAGGATGCGGCAGCCCACACTTCAGATTACTCCATGGAGCTCTTTTCACATACTATGCCTGGGTTATCAAGTCTACTGAGCCAGAATCTGACCATGATGAAACTCAGGTGCCCCTTCCCGCATACTATACCACCTTACACGGTGACACAGAGGAAGGTGCAGATGAAATTGAAGAGGAGGTGATGAATGACCCAGTTGTTGACCCGGGTTGGCATCCATTGGGGGAAGAGAGTGCCACTGGCAATAGCTCAGAAGAGGAGAAGGATCCGCAGCAGTCATCGACATCGCAGCTGCAGTTATCTGGCAGGCCCATAGCAGTCCAAAAATGTGTTAAAAAAACAAAAAAAGTATCACGACAGCTTGGCCAGACTGTCAAATTAGCACAGCGTGCAAGCCCTGAAAATTTATACCATAGTAGGAAGAGTCCAGTGTGGCACTTTTTTGACCAAAATCCTATTGATGAGGCAAAGGTTATCTGTAAGAAGTGCGGAAGGACCTTTAGCTGAGGGAAAGAATCTCAGAAATTTGAATACCAGTTGCATGCTTAGACATTTAATCAACATGCATTTTCAAGCGTGGACGAACTACAAAACCTACAAATCCCCCCCCCAGGGCCGGCGTCAGCACCTGGCGCACCCGGGCAATTGACGATTCCATGAGCAGAGCGACAGCACTGGCACAGGGCCCCTCATAGTACAAAAAAGTGTCTCTGACGGTGGGAGGGCCCACTCGCCATCAGACACACCAGCGTACTATGAGGGGCCCTGTGCCAGTGCCGTCGCCCACGATTCGCCCACGCCTGCTTCCTCAGGGCCTCAGCACTTGCAATACGTACCTCTCCATGCTCCACTGCTGTGACGTCTTCCTCGTTTCCTGACAGTGACATTCAGGTTAGAGAGCGCGATGACGTCACGTCTGTACGCCCTCTGCCTAAACAGTCCAAGTGCAGATGTAAGAAGGTGACGTTGAGGAGTCCAGAGTAGAGCAGTGCACAGCGAAGAGAGGTATTTCATTTTTTTTAATGTTTGGAGCAATAAATAGGGAGCATTATACACTGGAGAATTATATATGGGGCCCAGCATACACTTGAGCATCATAGATAGGGCCCATCATACACTGGAGCATTGTAAATGGGGCAGATCAGAAACTGGAGCAGCATCCATGAGGCCCATCATATACTGGAGCATTCTAAATGGAGCAGATCAGACACTGGAGCAGCATCCATGGGGCCCATGATACACTGGAGCATTCTAAATGGGTGAAAACAGACACTGAAGTAGCATTTACGGGGCCCATTATACACTGAATCATTAATAATGGGGCCCATTATATATGAAGCATGATTTTGGCCCATTAGACACTGGAGAATCATCCATGGGGCCCATCATATACTGGAGCATTGTAAATGGGGCAGATCAGACACTGGAGCAGCATCCATGGGACCCTTCATATACTGGAGCATTCTAAATGGGGCAGATCAGACACTGGAGCAGCATCCATGGGTCCCATCATACACTGGAGCATTCTAAATGGTGGACATCAGACACTGGAGCAGCATTTATGGGGCCCATTATACACTAGATCATTAATAATGGGGCCCATTATATATGGAGCATGATTTTGGCCCATAAGACACTGGAGCATCTTCCATAGGGCCCAACACATACTGGAGCATTGTAAATGGGGTAGATCAGACACTGGAGCAGCATCCATGGGGCCCATCATATACTGGAGCATTCTAAATAGGGCAGATCAGACACTGGAGCAGCATCCATGGGGCCCATCATACACTGGAGCATTCTAAATGGGGGACAGCAGACACTGGAGCAGCATTTACGGGGCCCATTATACACTGGATCATTAATAATTGGGCCCATTATATATGGAGCATGATTTTGGCCCATAAGACACTGGAGCATCATCCATGGGGCCCATCATATACTGGAACATTGTTAATGGGGCAGATCAGACACTGGAGCAGCAACCATGAGGCCCATCATATCTGGAGCATTCTAAATGGGGCAGATCAGACACTGGAGTAGCATCCATGGGGCCCATCATACATTGAAGCATTCTAAATTGTGAACATCAGACACTGGAGCAGCATTTACGGGGCCCATTATACACTGGATCATTAATAATGGGCCCGTTATATATGGAGCATGATTTTGGTCCAAAAGACACTGGAGCATCATCCATGGGGCCCATCAATACTGGATCATTGTTAATGGAGCAGATCAGACACTGGAGCAGCATCCATGGGGCCCATCATACACTGGAGCATTCTAAATGGGGGACGTCAGACACTGGAGCAGCATTTACAGGGTCCATTATACACTGGATCATTAATAATGGGGCCCATATTATGGGCATGATTTTGGCCATAAGACACTGGAGAATCATCCATGGGGCCCATCACATACTGGAAGCATTGTAAATGGGGCGATCAGACACTGGAGCAGCATCCATGGGGCCCATCATATACTGGAGCATTCTAAATGGGGCTGATCAGACACTGGAGCAGCATCCATGAGGGCCATCATACACTGGAGCATTCTAAATGGTGGACATCAGACACTGGAGCAGCATTTACGGGGCCCATTATACACTAGATCATTAATAATGGGGCCCATTATATATATTGAACATGATTTTGGCCCATAAGACATGGAGCATCATCCATGGGCCCATCACATACTGGAGCATTGTAAATGGGGTAGATCAGACACTGGAGCAGCATCCAGAGGCCCATCATATGCTGGAGCATTCTAAATGGGCAGATCAGATGCATGGAGCAGCATCCATGGGGCCATCATACACTGGAGCATTCTAAATGGGGACATCTGACACTGGAGCAGCATTACGGGGCCCATTATACACTGGATCATTAATAATGGGTCCCATTATATATGGAGCATGATTTTGGCCCATAAGACACTGGAGCATCATCCATGGGCCCATCATATACTGAGCATTTAAATGGGGCAGATCAGACACTGGAGCAGCATCCATGGGGCCCATCATATACTGGAGAATTGTTAATGGAGCAGATCAGACACTGGAGCAGCAACCATGGGGCCATCATATACTGGAGCATTCTAAATGGGGCTGATCAGACACTGGAGCAGCTTCCATGGGGCCCATCATACACTGGAGCATTCTAAATGGTGGACATCAGACACTGGAGCAGCATTTACGGGGCCATTATACACTAATCATTAATTATGGGGCCCATTATTATATATTGAGCATGATTTTGGCCCATAAGACACTGGAGCAGCATCCATGAGGCCCATCATTATACTGGAGCATATCTAAATGGGGCAGATCAGATACTGGAGCAGATCCATGGGGTCCATATACACTGGAGCATTCTAAATGGGGGACATCAGACACTGGAGCAGCATTTACGGGCCCATTATACACTGGATCATTAATAATGGGGCCCATTATATATGGAGCATGATTTGGGCCATAAGACAGTGGAGCATCATCCATGGAGCCCATCATATACTGGAACATTGTAAATGGGGCGATCAGACCACTGGAGCAGCATCCATGGGGCCAATCTTTACTGGAGCATTCTAAATGGGCAGATCAGACACTGGAGCAGCATCCATGGGCCAATCATACACTGGAGCATTCTAAAAAATTATGGGACATCAGTACACTGGAGCAGCATGTACGGGGCCCATTATACACTGGATCATTAATAATGGGGCCTATTATATATGGAGCATGATTTTGGCCCATAAGACACTGGAGCATCATCCATGGGGCCCATCATATACTGAAGAATTCTAAATGGGGCAGAGCAGACACTGGAGCAGCATCCATGGGGCCCATCATATACTGGAGCATTCTAAAAGGGAGAAAACAGACACTGGAGCAGCATTTATGGGGACCATTATACAATGGAGCATTATAAATGGGGCCTATTATATATGGAGCATTATTTTGGCACATAAAACACTAAAGCATCATCCATGGGGCCCATCTTGTACTGGAGAATCATATGGGGTACATTATTTATGGGGCATCATATAGGGTATGGAGCATCATATGGGGCACATATGGGACCAATTATTTATGGAGCTATATATGGGGTTCATTATTCTGTATGGCGCACTATGTGGTGGCCATAATACTGTATGGAGGAATATACTGTCCGGTTTTTGAGCTATTGTAGATTTTAACATAGATATCAGTCATGTCATGTAAGAAGTGAAGTATTTTTCATTGTACTATATCTATATTTCTATGCCATATTGGAGCATCATGAATTGTGGTATCTGTTAAAGGGGCCCGCTGACACTCTTTGGCCCGGGGCACCCGAAAACCAGGAGCCAGCCCTACCCCCCCAGAAGTTTAGCCAAATAACCCCCAGTTTTCATTGCGTAACTATTATTATAAAGTTAATTAAGGTTGCCAAGCTTAAGTAATAAGAATTGATGTCATTGGCATTGAAATGGGCACTGTAGGTGTGTTTACTGTCCTGCACTCCCTGCCGACTTTGCTTGCCCATTGACTTGCATTGGGTTTCGTGTTTCAGTCGGACCCCCAACTTTTCCCGATAGTCGGCCGAAAGTCGGGTTTCATGAAACCCGACTCAACCCTAAAAAAGGCAAAGTTGCTCATCTCTACTGGTGTATATAAGTACACATATATACACCCAGCCCAAAAAAATAAAACTGGCGTAAACTGGCCAAACTTTCAGCACGCACAGATATGAGCTGGCACGGAGATACGACACCGAAACATGTGTAGCCTGTTTTTTTGGCTAAATACTGGTGTATATAAGTACAGTAACACCCAGCCTAAAAAAATAAAACTGGCGTAAACTGACCAAACTTTCAGCATGCACAGATATGAGCTGGCATGGAGATACCACACCGAAACATGTGTGGCCAATTTTATTGGGGGATAAATACTGGTGTATATAAGTACAGTAACACCCAGCCCAAAAAAATAAAACTGGCGTAAACTGACCAAACTTTCAGTACGCACAGATATGAGCTGGCACGGAGAAACCACACCAAAACATGTGTGGCCTGTTTTTTTAGGCTTAATACTGGTGTATATAAGTACAGCGACACCCAGCCCAAAAAAATAAAACTGGTGTAAACTGGCCAAACTTTCAGCACGCACAGATATGAGCTGGCACGGAGAAACCACACCGAAACATGTGTGGCCTGTTTTTTTTTGGATAAATACTGGTGTATATAAGTACAGTAACACCCAGCCCAAAAAAAATAAAACTGGCGTAAACTGGCCAAACTTTCAGCACGCACAGATATGAGCTGGCATGAAGATACCACACCGAAACATGTGTGGCCTGTTTTTTTTTTGGTTAAACACTGGTGTATATAAGTACAGTAACACCCAGCCCAAAAAAATAAAACTGGCGTAAACTGGCCAAACTTTCAGCACGCACAGATATGAGCTGGCACGGAGATACCACACCGAAACATGTGGCGTGTACTTCAATTACATCTGGAGCTAGCTATATACAGCCAATATATCATACAGGTAGCAGCAGCACCAGAACACAGGAAGGGAATGTATGCAATGATCTATATAACACATACAGTGCCTGCAGGTCTTGCACTGATGTGTATAGAGCGAAGTACACTCCCCTGCCTAACTAACACTGGAACCTATATACTCTGGAATTAGTCCTTAGAAGTACTGTTGGCTTATCTGGATTTGAGTAGTTTAGGATGGTAGACACCACACTGACTAGGAAATCGCTAAATCTGACCCTATCTCAGCAGCAGCTCTCCCTACACTATCTCAATCCGGAGCTGAATGTGGCGAGCAGGGTGGCGTCAGGTCTCTTATACCCCTGATGATGCTGTGTGGCCAGCCAATCACTGCATGACCACAACAAAGATGGGTGCGGTGTTTCATTGCCTGGCAGACAATCCCTGCATTGTGATTGGGTCTGTAAAGTCTGCCAAAAATGCTGGGTGGAGACCTGAGTTCACGCCGAGTAATCCTGGAAATGCTCCGACGAGCACACCCAGTACCATGATACTCGGGCAAGTAACGAGTATTGGCGAGCGTTCGCTCATCGCTACAGAATAGTCTATAAGTGAGCAATATAATACTAGTAAGGGAATGTGCACACGTTGAATAAAATTTCTCCATCTCTTAGCAGGAAAAACGCAGATGCAAAAACTGGCTTTTTAGTGCTTTTTTGAGCTGTGTTTTTAGTTAATTTAAGTGAAGACAATGGTGAAAAATGTTGGCAAAAATGCACAGAGAATTGACAATCTGTCATTAAGCCAAAAATACTTAACATGTGCATGACAATTTAGGTTTCTCATTCACTTTGCTGGCATCCGATTTTGTGTCAAATCCGCTGCGAAAAAACGCAACTAAAACGCACCAAATCTGCAACGTGTGCATACAGCCTAACATTTTTAACAAGTTTTTTCAGGCTTATAGGCTTATATAGCAACGAAATCTACTCAAGAATATGTAAAATTCTATGGATGAGCAATATAACACCAATACATTTTAACCCTTTTACCCCCGAGGGTGGTTTGCATGTTAATGACTGTGCCAATTTTTACAATTCTGACCACTGTCCCTTTATGAGGTAATAACTTTGGAATGCATCAATTTATCCCGGTGATTCTGAGATTGTTCTCTTATGACATATTGTACTTTATGTTGCTGGTAAAAAATTTTTGATATGACTTGCGTTTATTTATGAAAAAAATGGAAATTTGGCAAAAATTTTGAAAATTTGCAATTTTCTAAATTTGAATTTTCATGCCCTTAAATCACAGATATGGCACACAAAATACTTAATAAGTAACATTTCCCACATGTCTTCTTTACAGCACCACAATTTTTGAACCAAAAATTTTTTTGTTAGGAAGTTATAAGGGTTAAACGTCGAAAAGCGATTTCTCATTTTTACAACACCATTTTTTTAGGGACCACACCACATTTGAAGCCACTTTGAGGGGTCTGTATGATAGAAGATACCCAAAAGTGACAGCATTCTAAAAACTGCAACCCTCAAGGTGCTCAAAGCCAAATTCAAGAAGTTTATTAATCCTTCAGGTTTCTTCACAGGAATTTTTGGAATGTTTAAAAAACATTTAACTTTTTTTCATAAAAAAATTTACTTCAGATCCAATTTTTTTTTATTTTCCCAAGGGTAAAAGTAGAAATTGCACCTCAAAAGTTGTTTTCCAATTTGTCCTGAGTACGCTGATACCCCATATGTGGGAGTATACCACTGTTTGGGCGCATGGCAGAGCTCGGAAGGGAAGGAGCGCCGTTTGGCTTTTTCAATGCAAAATTGGCTGGAATTGAGATCGGACGCCATGTTGCGTGTGGAGAGCCACTGATGTGCCTAAACAGTGGAAACCCCCTACAAGTAACACCATTTTGGAAACTAGACCCCACGGAGCTTATCTAGATGTGTGATGAACCCTTTGAGCCCCAAGTGCTTCACAGAACTTTATAACATAGAGCCGTGAAAATAAAAACACATATTTTTTCCACAAAAATTCGCCCCCAATTTTTTATTTCCCAAGGGTAACAGGAGAAATTGCACCCCAAAAGTTGTTGATCAGTTTCTCTTCAGTACGCCATACCCCATATGTAGGGGAATACTACTTTTGAGGCACAGTGAAAAGCTCGGAAGAGAAGAAGCACCATTTTAGAGTTCAGATTTTGATGGAACGGTTTGAGGATTCCATGTCACATTGGCAGAGCCCCTGAGATGTCAGAACAACAGAAACCCCCTATATGTAAACTTATTTTACAAAATACACTCCAAAATGAATTCATCTAGGGGTGCAGTGATCATATTGTCACCATATGTGCCTCACAGAATTTTATGCCACTGAGGGGAGAAGAAAGAATAAATTACACTAAAAGTTGTTTTAGTCCCAAGTTTTTAATTTTTCTAAGGGCTAATAGTAAAATATTTTACAAGAAACTAAGGTCAATTTTTTCCTGAGTGCGCCAATACCCTACATATAAATTAACCAGGAAATATTTTTCAGGCACAGTGCAAAGCTCAGAAGCCAAGGAGCACCAGATTTTACTGTTATGGTTTGCAGGTGCCATGACCAACTGGGAGAGCCCATGAGGTGCCAGAACAGCAGAACTCCCCATTATTGACCCCTTTTATGAACTACACCACTCAATGAATTCATCTAGGGGTGCAGTGATCATATTGACACCACGGGTGTGTCACAGAATTTTATTCCATTGGGCAGTGAAGATAAAATAACTACATTTTTACCACCAACATTTTGTTTTGGCCAAAGATTTTACATTTTAACACAAGAAATGGGTAAAAATGGCACCAAAATTTGTCCCACAATTTCTACTGAACGTTTCAATACCCCATAAGTGTCTGTAGGGTACTACTTAGCCATACGGAGAGACTCAGGTGGAACGCAGCTCTATTTGCCTATTCAAGTGAATGAGTCTGTGCAAATGTCAGTGTGTCTCCACGGACCATGTGTCTGTGAGCAAAATATGCTGATATGTCTGTTTTAATGTCAGCACAAGCTGCAAAACATCCTGCACATGTGCATATGCATAACACACAAGAATGTCATCCGTGCCACGCGCATCGGCGCCGAAGAAGAAGCGTTACAGTAAGCGCTGTTCCCCGGTACCGGGTGCTGAAGATGGCTCTCATCATTCTCCCCTGCTCTGCTGGCGATCGGCGTGAGCAGGGGAGAATGATGAGAGTTACATTTAATTGATAAATGAGACAGCAGGCGACGGATGATCGGACTATTACTCCCATCAGCCTACCGCTGCTGCTGCTAATAACAGTGACAGCAGGAGCTGCTGATGGGGGCATTCATCAGCTGCTGCCTGCGATATAAACAAATAAATGGAAAAAACGGCATAAGTTCCCCTGTATTTTCTATAACCAGCCAGGCAAAACTCACAGCTGGGGGCTGCAACCCTCAGCTGACAGCTTCAGCAAAGTTATGAAGAACAAAGGGATCCCCGCACTGTTTTTTAAATTATTTAAATAAATAATTAAAGAAACGGCAAGAGGTCTCCCCATCTTTGACAACTAGCCTTGCTAAAGCTCATAGCTGGGGCTAGTATTCTCCGGGTGGTAAGGGTCATGGATATTAACCCCCCCAAGCATCTATTAGATGCGCCAATTCTGGCACTTTGCCCAGCTCTTCCCACTAGCCCTGCAGCGGTGGAAATTGAGGTTCATATTTTTGGGGTTGATGTCACCTTTGTATTGTCAGGTGACATCAAGCCGACGGCTTAGTAATGGAGAAACGTCTATAAGCCACTTATCCATTACTAATCCTATAGTTGTACGGTAAATAAATACACAGCCAGAATAAAGTCTTTTATTAGAAATAAAACAAAACACACTATTCCATTTTTATTTAAAAATAACAAGCACAGTTATACTCACCTAACGCCTATTCCACCGAAGCCCTCGTTTTCCTGTAATAAAACTTAAATAAAAAACAACAATATACCATACCTGTATGTCACTCTGTAACACGCCCGAATCCATGTTTGGGGGATAATTAGTTTTCAACCTGGATGGTGCCAAGATGCGACTGTCCAGGCTGAGAACCACTTGTGAACTGGTGACACGGCGTCAGTGACCAGGGATGATGTCATAGAGGGTACTACCGGTCGGTGAGGCTCCGTTCCAAGCCGGGCTGAACAGCAGTGAAATCAGGTGAGATCCACGCTAGCACTGTGAGCGCTTACGGTGCAACCGGGGATCTCACCGCAGTCCATTACCTCCAAGGCATAGAGGGACAGCTCAGGCCAGATGTCCAGCATTGACATCGAAGAGTTGACAGTCGCAGTGGAATTAGGGAGTATGCTGATTTGCTTGGTCAGGTATTGCTTGACCTTCTTTAAAAACTTTTACCTCCTTGTCAAAAATACCTGGTCGTCAGGAACTGGGGGCTGGTGTCATGAAATTGGCCCTCGCTTTTGACAGTGTACTCCTACCTCTGCTGTAAGTCCCCCTGGCCTCTCCTCTTTGGTTGGCAAGGAAGCTTGCCCCCTGCCACTAGCATTGTCTGGAATTTTTTCATCATATTTTCCACAATGGCCTTCTGATATAGCACCATGTTGGTAGACCTCTCTGCCTCAGGAAGGAGTGATGCAAGGTTCTTTTTGTAGAGTGGGTTTAGCAGAGTGAACAACTAGTACTCTTTTTGGCCATGATGAATGTAACGCGATGGTCACTGTAAAGTACATAAAGTCAGCCATATGTGCCAAGATTCCTGCAGCCAATTCCCTGTCTCTACCATGATGACTGCTCTCCATCTCCTCCTCATTCCAAGTCCTCAGCCCATCCACGTAGCAGAGACAGTGTTCTGCGGAACAGTTGCAATCCTTCTCCCTCTGGTCACCCATCTGCTTCTTCCTGTCTGTTTTAGTGGTGCCGATATCTCCATCTCAATGTTGCTGGCCTGATGAGGAGCTGACTCAACATATGTCTAAGATGTACAACTCCTTTTTAGAAGGTTCCCCTATCCCGGATACAATTTCACAATCCTACTTGATTCTCATCTCTAAAGCTGAAAGTGATGCCCTGGACTGCTCCAATTATCGTCCAAAAGCCCTTTTAAATTCTGATTTGAAAACAATTACTCGCATGCTGGCTAATAGGCTTAATTGTTGGTTACCTCAAATTATTAATAAGGATAAGGTGAGTTTTATCCCCTTTTGTCAGGGTGTGTAAGGATTCCAAATGTTAGGGTTCGAGTTCCCACTACTGCACAAGGGGAGTCTCAAACCAGTCCCGCTGCGGTCCCCCATTCGTCTCCGTCCGCAGTGGAGCCTGCTCAGCTTAGACGTCGGTCCCAGCATCTTGCCCAGTCTAACAGTGTGCAGAGGATTACTGCTGTTCCTCCAGGCTCTGCTATTGTGGCCAGTACTGGTTAGCGGCGAGCAGACGTCTTTAGGACAAAGTCCTTGTTTTCCCCTTCTGAGCATGCCCAGAGTGAGATCTCTCATTGAAGATCAGGGGTCACATGCTCTGTTACTGCAGCAGCTCCTATTGGTCCGTCAGGAAGGTCCTGTGACTACTGGTGTTCTGGAACAGGTTTCATTGGTCCTTGTTTCTGGCAGGTCCTGTAGCTGTTACTATAAAAAGGTAGCATGGCTGGGCCGCCATGCGCTAATATCAATCTTTATATGCTTTGCGCCAGTGTGGTCATGCGTGTGTGTGGTTAGGGCCCAGCTGAAATAAGCCCCTAGAATACCGACTTATTCGGTGAGGAGTTTGGTATGCTAGCTGGTCAGGGTCGGTGTCCTAGATGCCCTAGATTACCTGCATAACCAGTGAGGAGTTTGATTGCCGCATTCAGGGCCTGGCGTTCAGACGCCATAGATTGCGGGTGATTCCCGCGAGGACATTAGCGCATGATCACGTTCTATGTTCGCTTAGCAGTTAACTGTGTACCTGGGTGCCTGACAGGACACAGAAGTTTACAAGTATTCAAGCAGCTGACAGCACTCGGGAGTTAGCACGGATGCACGTTCAGGCGTTCAAGGATCCAAATGAACAACAGTCCTTGATAAAGGCCTGAAAATGGCCGAAACGTCGTATTTTATGGTGGCTGAATAAAGACTTGTTATACTTCACCTGGATTGGATGCTGTTCCTATTTTTTCGTAGGACACAGAAGTTTGTCTCAGCGGCTCTGTGACGTAACAGGGTTCGCTTTCAACGCTAGACAGCGTCCTAGCGTGTATATTTTGCGACTCAGTTGTGTTAAGTGAGTTCGCACACATCGCCATATAGCACTGCGGCACTCCTTCTAGCGGTTCTGTGGATTAACAGAGTTCGCACATTTCGCCACAGCGCGTTACGGCGTTTATTTGGCGACTCTGTGGGATAACAGAGTTCGCTTCTTGCCCCATTTTACTAGCAGCAGGCTCCGCCTGCACGGTGGACCCCGGGCTGCGAACGCACCCGTCCACATCTAATATTTGGTGCATTCCGCAGACCCTAACATAATATTAGCGCCAGGGTCTGGCTAGTAAAATGGCGGATGACCAGCGTCTACCGCAGTACATCCAGCAGCTGGAGGGTAGGTTGGCGGCTCTTGAGCGCACAACCTCAGCTGTGGATGTTACCGCAGTCGCTGTTCAGGCTGCTAGCGTGGCTGCAGCCAGTTTGTCCTCTGCCACCTCTGCCCCTACATTATCCCACCTCCCGCTTCCTGAGATGTTTGCCGGTGACAGCAAGCAATGTCGGGGATTCGTGAGTCAGTGCTCTATACAGCTCGAGCTTCTGGCTGCACGTTCCCCACGGATCGGGCACAAGTGGGTTTTGTACTGTCTCTACTCTCGGGCAGAGCGTTGGAGTGGGCAACGCCGCTGTGGGAGCGCGACGATCGTGTGGTGCGGAGTGCTCCTCGTTTCCTGGAGGCTCTTAAAAAGGTCTTTTTAGGACCTCAGGTCACCCACGATACGGCGCTACAACTGCTGGCATTGGCACAGGGTTCGTCTTTGGTCAGTCAGTTTTCCGTCCAGTTTCGGACTCTGGCCTCAAATCTAGACTGGTCGGATAAAGTTCTCATTCCAGTCTACTGGCGAGGACTGGCTGACCATGTTAAAGACGCTTTGGCTACCAGGAAGATTCCCGGCACACTGGAGAAGCTTATCTCCATATCTACCCGCATCGACCTCCATTTTCACGTGGAGGTTGGAGCAGGCCCAGTGTAGGCAGAGGATTCGGTTGGCTCCCACCTTTGCCACACATCTCGAATCCCCCGATCTGGCGTCCGAACCCCAAAAGGCCACAGAGGTTCCTCGTGCAGGACCTAAGTCTCGAGTCGTCCGAGTATCTGTGGTCTGTAACCTTTGTCAGCAGACAGGACACTATGCCAACAAATGTCCACAGCGATCGGGGAAGCGATCGCGTCTAGTGACCCTGGGAGGAGGTTCACTAGAGACAGCGGCATTTTCCTCCAAGATGACATTTAAAGGGACAGTCACTGTGGACTCTTCCACACTTACAGTCGAGCTTTGTGTGGACTCAGGAGCAGAGGGGAATTTCATGTCATCCACCTTTGCTCGTCGCCACGCAATACATCTGGTAGCGCTCGACAAACCAGTGACTGTCCGGGTAGTGAATGGGTTGACATTGCCCTCGCCAATTACACATCAGACTGTCCCTCTTACTTTGTGTGTACCCCCTTCCCATCAGGAAATTATTTCCCTTCTCGTCCTTCCCGAGGGAATAGACGAAATCCTACTGGGAGTACCCTGGCTCCGTTCCCACTCCCCTCATATTGAGTGGACCTCTGGTAGGATACTGGGTTGGAGTGAGTCATGTAAGGACAGATGTGTCAGGGAGTGCATTCAGGTTACCACTACAGAGATACCCGCAGATCTTTCTCCTCTTCCCAAGTGTTATCAGTCATATGCAGACGTGTTCTCTAAAAAGGCTGCGGAGACTCTGCCGCCCCATCGTCCCTACGACTGTCCTATTGACCTCTTGCCTGGAGCAGAACCTCCTCGGGGAAGGGTCTATCCCCTCTCTCTTCCTGAGACGAGGCTATGTCTCAATATATCCAGGAGAATCTGGCAAAAGGGTTCATTAGGAAGTCGGTGTCACCAGCAGGAGCGGGTTCTTCTTCGTGCAGAAGAAGAGTGGAGAATTACGTCCGTGTATAGATTACAGAGGTCTTAACGCCATCACCGTTAAGAATAAGTACCCGTTGCCCCTGATCTCTGAGCTCTTTGATAGGCTCCGGGGAGCAAGGGTATTTACTAAATTAGATCTGCGTGGTGCTTATAACCTGATTCGCATCCGTGAGGGGGACGAATGGAAGATGGCTTTTAATACCAGGGATGGGCATTATGAATACCTGGTGATGCCCTTCGGGCTCTGTAATGCCCCAGCCGTTTTCCAAGACTTTGTCAATGATATCTTCCGGGATATGCTTTCCACCTCTGTAGTAGTCTATCTGGATTATATTCTCATCTTTTCTCCAGATATTGACTCTCATCGGAGGGATGTCTGCAAAGTCTTCGACCTGTTACGGGCGAGCTCCCTCTATGCAAAGTTGGAGAAATGCATGTTTAAGCAGGAGTCTTTACCTTTCCTGAGCTATATCATCTCCGCCCAGGGATTGGCTATGGATCCTGCCAAACTACAGGCTGTGATGGATTGGCAAGAACCCCATTCTCTTAAAGCGGTGCAGCGCTTTATGGGGTTCATTAATTACTATCGCCAATTCATTCCCCACTTCTCCACTTTGGTAGCTCCCTTGGTAGCCCTCACTAAGAAGGGAGCCAATCCCAAATTGTGGTCAGAGGAGGTCTCCAAGGCCTTTACTTCAATTAAGTCCCATTTTGCTAGCGCTCCCATCTTACATCGCCCCGAGGTTGATAAGCCTTTTTTATTGGAGGTCGATGCCTCGTCCGTTGGTGCTGGAGCAGTCCTTTTTCAAAAGGATGCTCAAGGTAGGAAACATCCTTGTTTCTTCTTTTCCAAGACCTTCACACCAGCGGAGAGGAATTATTCCATTGGGGATAGGGAGTTGCTAGCCATGAAGTTGGCCTTTTCCGAGTGGAGACATCTCCTGGAGGGGGCTCGCTTTCCCTTTCAAGTTTTCACTGACCACAAAAATTTGGTCTATTTACAGACCGCCCAGCAGCTAAATTCTCGTCAGGCCAGATGTCCCTGTTCTTCTCCTGGTTTTATTTCACCCTCCATTTCCTCTCCGGTGAGAAGAACATTCGGGCCGATGCGCTTTCTCGCTCCGTGGTGTCCTCTGAGGAGGTGGAGGAGGAGCCTCGGTTGATTGTCCCCACAGAGAGCCTAAGAACTGTGGCCCCGGTTTCGCTTGAGTCTGTGCCTCCAAGCAAGACTTTTGTGCCCATCAATTTGCGACCAGAGGTACTCTCTTGGGCACATTCGTCCAGGGTTGGTGGACATTTTGGGGCAAAAAGGACATCTGAGTTGCTGGCGAGGACATACTGGTGGCCACATATGGTCCGTGACGTCAGGGAATACGTTCAGGCGTGCGTCTCCTGCGCCAAGAATAAGTCCCCTCGACAACGGCCAGCTGGGCTACTTTTCCCTTTACCGGTGGCAGACAGGCCTTGGGAGATGGTCTGGATGGATTTTGTGGTGGGCTTACCCAAGTCTCGGGGCTGCACCATCATCTGGGTGATAACCGACCACTTCTCCAAAATGGTGCACTTAGTGCCGTTACCACGGTTACCATCTGCACGGGCCTTGGCAGCATTGTTCATTAGGCATATTTTCCGCCTACACGGTATGCCAGACAAAATTGACAGTGATCGAGGTCCCCAGTTTGCGTCTCGGTTCTGGAGAGAGCTGTGTCGTTTACTCAGCATTGAGTTGAATCTCTCCTCTGCATACCATCCCGAGACGAATGGGTTGGTAGAGAGGGCCAACCAGACCCTGGTCACATATTTGCGACATTTTGTCTCTGCCAGGCAGGATGACTGGGCATCCTTGCTACCATGGGCTGAGTTTGCTCTAAATAATGCTGTGGCTGACTCCACCGGACAGACTCCATTCCTCCTGAACTACGGTCAGCATCCGCGGGTACCAGTGCCCATGCCCATGTCTTCCGCCGATTCCAGGGTGGCAGACTGGGCTGTGGAGGCACGGGACATTTGGGGCTGCACCCAGGATGCCATTCAGGCCTCCAAAGAGAGGATGAGGTTTTCGGTCGACGCCCATCGGCGCCCCGCTCCTACATTTGCTCCGGTGACCTAGTGTGGCTTTCTGCCCAAACATCAGGCTACGTGTAGAGTCCTCCAAGTTGGCACCTCGCTTTTTGGGTTCCTTTAAAGTTCTTGAGCAGGTGAACCCGGTGGTATACCGCCTAGCCCTTCCACCTCACCTTGGTATCACTGACACCTTTCACGCGTCCCTCCTGAAACCCGTGGCCATATCCCGGTTTTCCGAGTCATCTGCCGGTCACAGGCTTTTAATTACACCAGGTTCATTACCCCTCCACAGAGATGTAGAGTTTAATCTTAAGAGAGGATTCATATGTTCCCATGCAGACAGACTTTTCTAAGCGAGGATTGGCATTAGTTAGGACCTGATATACGAGAAGAGCCTTGACTTGGCTATCAGGCACACATAATTTGGCCATCTTATGCGCTAATACTTCTCAACTTTTCATATTTCTAAGGCAGTGATGCAATTAATTTTTCATATTTCGTGTTTGCAACCTATAGCGCTACAGTGTGCTACCCTTTTTTTCTTGTATGTGCATGAGTTGGTGACTCTGGGTTTAGCACCTGTTCACACTGGATCTATGTTTGGATGTGCCAGTCAGTTTTTTGATATGTATTCATTTACCTTCTACCTGAGCACTCCACCTGTTGGTCACAGGCTTTTTAATTACACCAGGTTCATTACCCCTCCACAGAGAAGTAGAGTTTAGTCTTAAGAGAGGATTCATATGTTCCCATGCAGACAGACTTTTCTAAGCGAGGATTGGCATTAGTTAGGACCTGATATACGAGAAGAGCCTTGACGTGGCTATCAGGCACACATAATTTGGCCATCTTATGCGCTAATACTTCTCAACTTTTCATATTTCTAAGGCAGTGATGCAATTCATTTTTCATATTTCGTGTTTGCAAGCTATAGCGTTACAGTGTGCTACCCTTTTTTTCTTGTATGTGCATGAGTTGGTGACTCTGGGTTTAGCACCTGTTCACACTGGATCTATGTTTGGATGTGCCGGTCAGTTTTTTGATATGTATTCATTTACCTTCTACCTGAGCACTCCACCTGTTGGTCACAGGTTTTTTAATTACACCAGGTTCATTACCCCTCCACAGAGATGTAGAGTTTAGTCTTAAGAGAGGATTCATATGTTCCTATGCAGGCAGACTTTTCTAAGCGAGGATTGGCATTAGTTAGGACCTGATATACGAGAAGAGCCTTGACGTGGCTATCAGGCACACATAATTTGGCCATCTTATGCGCTAATACTTCTCAACTTTTCATATTTCTAAGGCAGTGATGCAATTCATTTTTCATATTTCGTGTTTGCAAGCTATAGCACTACAGTGTGCTACCCTTATTTTCTTGTATGTGCATGAGTTGGTGACTCTGGGTTTAGCACCTGTTCACACTGGATCTATGTTTGGATGTGCCGGTCAGTTTTTTTGATATGTCATCTGCCGGGACGTCGGGGTCATCTACCGACGATCATGAGGTGAACGCCATTGTTGGGTGCAAGGTGGTACGAGGCAAAAAAATTTATTTGGTGGATTGGAGGGGTTATGGGCCTGAGGATAGGTCCTGGGAGCCTGCCGAGCATGTTCACGCTCCGCAGCTCATCTCTGCCTTTGAGCGCAGCTAGGCCCAAAGAAGGGGGGCCCTAGGAGGGGGGGTAATGTTAGGGTTCGAGTTCCCACTGCTGCACAAGGGGAGTCTTGAACCAGTCCCGCTGTGGTCCCCCATTCATCTCCTTCCGCAGTGGAGGCTGCTCAGCTTAGACGTTTGTCCCAGCGTCTTGCCCAGTCTAACAGTGTGCAGAGGATTACTGCTGTTCCTCCAGGCTCTGCTATTGTGGCCAGTACTGGTTAGCGGCGAGCAGACGTCTTTAGGACAAAGTCCTTGTTTTCCCCTTCTGAGCATGCCCAGAGTGAGATCTCTCATTGAAGATCAGGGGTCACATGCTCTGTTACTGCAGCAGCTCCTATTGGTCCGCCAGGAAGGTCCTGTGACTACTGGTGTTCTGGAACAGGTTTCATTGGTCCTTGTTTCTGGCAGGTCCTGTAGCTGTTACTATAAAAAGGTAGCATGGCTGGGCCGCCATGCGCTAATATCAATCTTTATATGCTTTGCGCCAGTGTGGTCATGCGTGTGTGTGGTTAGGGCCCGGCTGAAATAAGCCCCTAGAATACCGACTTATTCGGTGAGGAGTTTGGTATGCTAGCTGGTCAGGTTCGGTGTCCTAGATGCCCTATATTACCGGCATAACCGGTGAGGAGTTTGATTGCCGCATTCAGGGCCTGGCGTTCAGACGCCATAGATTGCGGGTGATTCCCGCGAGGACATTAGCGCATGATCACGTTCTATGTTCGCTTAGCAGTTAACTGTGTACCTGGGTGCCTGACAGGACGCAGAAGTTTGTCTCAGCGGCTCTGTGACGTAACAGGGTTCGCTTTCAACGCTAGACAGCGCCCTAGCGTGTTTATTTTGCGACTCAGTTGTGTTGAGTTCGCACACATCGCCATATAGCGCTGCGGCACTCCTTCTAGCGGTTCTGTGGATTAACAGAGTTCGCACATTTTGCCACAGCGCGTTACGGCGTTTATTTTGGCGACTCTGTGGGATAACAGAGTTCGCTTCTTGCGCCATTTTACTAGCAGCAGGCTCCGCCTGCACGGTGGACCCGGTCTGCGAACGCACCCGTCCACATCTAATATTTGGTGCGTTCCGCAGACCCTAACACCAAATGTTCCTTGGAGCCTGTTCTGACCTTGTCCAAAATGGAGTCTGGTATTTCGCTCTGTCCTGGAACTTCCTGTGTGTCCTGCTATTTAATCCCGGTCCCGGTCAGGAGATCCTCATTGCCTGAGTATTTTGCTGCTTTAAGCTGCTGAGCTACCTCCTGGTTTGCCTCTGGAGTTCCTGCTGCTGCTCATTACTCAGTGCTCTGCCTCACCACTTCCAGTTGCCTTCAGTCTTCTAAGCTGCTTCCGGATCCTGGCTGGGGTTACCTACTGTCCTGACTTCTGAGACTGTGTCTGCTGCAGGCTTCTTTGCGGGACTGGAGCGGGACTTCTCGGCCCAAAGACACATTTAAGGACCTTCTCCTTGTTAAGCTCTGAAGAAGCTGGGCAAAACGCGTGCGTCAGGACAAGGAAGTGGGGAGTCCCTGACAGCGGCACCTCATTTTTTAATCTTGGCGCTAAGGTAATGTGTCTGTAAGACATAAGATATGTTTCTAAATTGCTATATGTTTCAATAGTAGATCCTTCTCGTGGTAATGGCAATAGAATAATCGGGGGATTAGTATGATGCCAATTTAATACAGATAGGGCTAACTTAAGCATATGTACTGTAGATTTATAGCGCAGTATTATTGGTGCTTTGCCATTGGGTGTTATAGAAAATTGTTTTATTAGCAAACGCTAATATACCAAAAAATCTTATCTGTGGAATGACAGTGCCATCTAATGGCCAAATTTTAAATAGCAATTGCTAATTGTTTCTTTTGAATCTCTAAATCTCATTTTTGTATAGGGAATAATATTTATAGCACTAAACACTTTTCTTTACTTTTGGGATTTATTGAAGAATAATTATAGCACAACAGCACTTTATTAATATATGTGAATTTGTGATTATATGCTTATTAGCAATTTTATATTTGTGATTCCACTGCAAGATAAGTTTGTAAAATATTAATTTGTATGTCACTCAAATAGTTATCTGTGGACTTCCAACCGCTTCTGTTTTTCCAGTAACTTTTTCTGCAATTTTTAAAGCATTTTTTAATTATGTGTCAATAAATTCATTCATTTTAATTGAATTCTTTTTTTGTGTAACTTCAATTTATTTTTTGTTCCTCTAATCCATGAGGAATATACAAAAAAATAGGTGGTAAAAATGTATGCTAAGTAAGTGTAGCCCGTGATATATGGGCATTTGTGATATAAGGACCATTTGTATTGACCTAAGCTCCACCCATGTATTTCTGGACTTCCATGAAAGGTGCCATCTTCTGTATCTGCATAGTTCTGGACTTCCACGTATAAGTGCTAGTCGCACTCTTGCTTCTTATTACTGCTGGACTTCCATGTATAAGTGCCGGTCGTACTCTTGCCGCATACTACTGCTGGACTTCCACGTTTAAGTGCGGGTCGCACTCTTGCTACATACCACTGCTGGACTTCCACGTATAAGTGCCGGTCGCATTCTTCCTGCTGGACTTGTTGATATTAGCAGTCGTGCCCGCTACTAAGTTTGCTGGACATTTCTGTTTTGTACTGTCACTTCGTTAAAATTGCAGGAAAATCTCTGTTTGGCTATGTTCTACTTCTTGATTTGTTAAAAACATTTATTTGTCTCAGCTTTGGTGACAGACTCGTTTTATCCCCCACAATCAGATTACATAGAACCCACATAATTGTTACAGGGTGGTGACAACACTAGATGGTCAACAGATTTCATAGCTATATCTAACAAAAATAATTTACAAACCCTTGTACTGAGCCTCGATGCTGAGAAGGCTTTTGACCGCCTTAACTGGTCTTTCTTGTTTGAAACTGTGAAAACATTTGGCATCTTCGGGGCTTTCCTGACAGTTTTAAGGGCATTGTATAGATCTCCTTCAACTTCAATTAAATTACAGTTCCATGCCTCCCCCTCTTTTAGGCTAGGTTCACATTTGCATTTGATTCTGCAGCGCATCATCCGCATTCTCAAATGCATGTAAAAACGCATGCAAACGCATGTAAATGCAGCGTTGTTTAGGCGCATTATCTTACACATGAGAGAAAAAAAATGTAGCGTTAACATGCATGTGTATGTGTTTTTACATGCGGTTGTGTTTATTCTCATGCGTTAGAAATTTCCATTTTTTTCCAGTAGCTTTTCCTTGTCATCAGACACCCAGTAGGTGTGTCTCATGGGTTTTCTATACACAGTATATAGACACACTGGACTGAGGAAATCTTCATCTTTGGCTACTGTATCTTGCTTCAAGATGGATCTTGACCTGGACAGCTTCCTAGAAGATCTGGATTTACAATTGAAATTGGCTGCTGCCTTTGCTTTTGCTTGTCAAGAACACAGAACAAGAGAAAGACTGAGAAGATGTCGTCATTACTATTGGCAACACCCCATTCTTGAAATCTGAGAGAGCCGTGTAGCCTATGACTCTTTGTACGTCGAGCTGTAGCAAAACCCGGAGAAGGATGTTGCAAGAGAGCTTCAATGACTTGCTGCTACGTGTCCAAGGATCCATTGCCAGGCAGGACACAGAGCTCCATTGAGCAATTCCTGCTGAGGAACATCTCTTGGTCACCCTGAGGTACGTAGTGTTGAAAAAGAAACTCCTGTCACAAATAACCCTAACCCTATCCTATCCCTAATCCTATCCCTAACCCTAAGCAGTGTACTGATTTTTGTTTTTCATTTTCTTTTCCTCAGATTCCTGGCTACTAGAGAGACATGGTCCTCGTTACATTTCCAATTGAGGATTGAAGTATCCACCCTTTCTAGGATTATTGTAGACACCTGTTGTGCTTTAGTTGGCATTCTGCGGCAAGAATTCCTCCCCCAACCCACAAGTAAACTCTGGATTGAAAATGCTTCCAAATTCAAGTATAGGAAAGATGTATATCTTCGTACCGTGTTAGCCAGTAGATAGAAAAATATTTAGACTTGAGAGTCCTCAGTGGTTGATACCTTTTAATGGCTAACTGAAAAGATGGTAACAAATTGCAAGCTTTCGAGACTACTCAGGTCTCTTCATCAGGCAAAGACTAAAACAAAAACTGAAGAATCACATATTTATACACAAGAGGACACAGGAAAATGTCGCTGTCCATTTGTGCGCGTTTCTTCAGAAGTGGTTTTAGTTCCATAAAGATGCAGTACATTCTGGTATCCTCCATTTTGATATAGGAAAGATGTATATCTTCGTACCGTGTTAGCCAGTAGATAGAAAAATATTTAGACTTGAGAGTCCTCAGTGGTTGATACCTTTTAATGGCTAACTGAAAAGATGGTAACAAATTGCAAGCTTTCGAGACTACTCAGGTCTCTTCATCAGGCAAAGACTAAAACAAAAACTGAAGAATCACATATTTATACACAAGAGGACACAGGAAAATGTCGCTGTCCATTTGTGCGCGTTTCTTCAGAAGTGGTTTTAGTTCCATAAAGATGCGGTACATTCTGGTATCCTCCATTTTGATATAAGAAAGATGTATATCTTCGTACCGTGTTAGCCAGTAGATAGAAAGATCGAAAGCTTGCAATTTGTTACCATCTTTTCAGTTAGCCATTAAAAGGTATCAACCACTGAGGATTTTTCCAAATTCAAGGAAATTTGCAATTTTCCTAACTGTGTAGGGGCTGTGGACGGCAAACACATTAGGATTATGAAACCATCTGGAAGTGGAACAGAGTACTTCAATTATAAAAAATATTTTTCCATTGTTCTAATGGCTATTGCAGATGCCGATTGTAGATTCGTTGCTGTGGACATTGGCTCATTTGGAGGAGGCAATGACTTGCAGACTTTCAAAAACTCCGACATGGGTCAACGTTCTATGGTAATGATTTTAATTTTCCGCCGCCACGATCTCTGCTCAACACTGATGGATTGCCAATGCCTTTGTTGTTGTTGGTGATGAGGTGTTCCAAATGTGTACAAACCTCATTAAACCATACTCAAGTCGGAACTTAAATCACACAAAAACAATTTTCAACTACAGACTGACAAGGGCATGAAGAACCATGGAGTGTGCATTTGGCTTGCTGGTATCGAAATGGCGCATTTGGTGCACATACATTAATATAAAAATTTACACTATTGATGAGGTTGTGAAAGCATGTGTTGTTCTGCACAACTACATCATGGTAAAAGAGCGACCAAGCTTACCTGAGGAGCCTGTTACATTGCATGATTACCAATTTCACCCTGTGTAAGGTTCTTTGTATATGTTCTTGAAACTCAGTTTTTCCGTCAGCCATTTTGCTTTCTGTCTTGCTGCAGCTATCTTGCCCTCAGTCAATATGGAGTTTTCAGCTTTCATGTTCCCGCCCTGATTCTCTCCCTCTTGCTTCTTAAGCAGCCACAGCTGAGCAATCAGTGCTTCTGAATCTAGCCTGCAGTGAACCTGTGACCTGACTCCTGAAGCCTTGGACCTTGTACTCCAGCTATTCCTACTGAGGAACTCTGAAACACTTGTGGACTCTGGAACCCTGCTCTTTGAAAGAACCACGTTTGCATGGACTTACGGTAACAGAGAAGAAGATCCTGAACCTGTTGTGGAGAGTGATTGCTGAGCTTAGATTACTCTGGCCTGCTGTGTCTCCTGCTTCTGTGTCTGCAAACTGTGTGACTATTTTTGCCAACTTGTATGAAGTAATACAAGACCTTCTATATCAAACCTTTGTCTCATGTGTTTTCATCGCACCCAAGCACAAGACGCTATATGAACTGTACTACACACATTACAAGATTCAGAAGCCAAACGTTAGTGTCTGCTGGGTCTGGAAAGGCTGTGTCTGCTGTAACTGTGGATATCAGATGTCCGGTTGTACTTTCTGTGATGACAGTGGTTGTGACTTCTCACAACCATTCCAGGTGAGCAGTTCCCTTAAGTTTTTTTTTCTCTGCAGTGTTACCACAGGTAAACACTATTGTTTTTTTTTCTCTTTTCTCTTCTCCTACCAGTACGCTTGTCTTAAAAGATTTGGAAGATGGAAGCCCGCATAAAGGAACTTTGCGGAGTGACTGATAATATCCTTGCAGATTTACAAACTATAAAAACCCGCTTTACAAATCTACAGGACCTCACTAATCACAATTTGCAAGTGTTTGGACAGACTGCTCAGGATTTGCGAGCCAGGATTGAGGTTCTAGAGGAGCGAGTCCAGGCTCCTGCCGTAGCCCCGAGTTCTGGGATTCCCAAGTTGCCCCCTTTTCGTTTTGGCGGTGAACGTGAGAAATTCAGGGGATTTATTAACCAATGCAATCTTTTTTTTTCTGCACATGCTTCACAATTTCCCACTGAACGATCTAAAGTACTTACTATAATTATGTTGCTTACCAACAAGGCTTTGATGTGGGCAAACCCTCTGATTGAGACTGAGGATGAATGTTTGGATCATCTTGATGCTTTCATTTCAGCCATGGGGCAGGTGTTTGATGACCCCAATCGAGGTGCAACAGCTGAAGCAGCCATGTTAACTGTGCGCCAAGGTAAGCACTCGGTAGCCGAATATGCCTTGGATTTCAGGAGATGGGCCCTTGATACCACTTGGGACAGTTCCGCCAAAAAATCTATTTTTCGAAAGGGGTTGTCTCCACTAATTAAGGATGAACTAGCTCGTGCCGACCCTCCCACTGCGTTAGGTGACTTTATTAATTACTGCATCCGTATTGATGCTCGTCTGACTGAACGCAGGCAAGAAAGATGGTTCGAAAACAATCGCACTAACCTTTTCCTACCTTACTCCCCAGCTAAGGAACCTTTGAGTAGGATCACACGGGAACCTGAACCTGAACCCATGCAGGTAGACTCTTTACAAAGACGGGTTAGCGATGCACGC
The DNA here is from genome assembly GCA_033576555.1 of Oophaga sylvatica. Lineage (NCBI taxonomy): Eukaryota > Metazoa > Chordata > Amphibia > Anura > Dendrobatidae > Oophaga > Oophaga sylvatica. The sequence goes on from JARQOD010000009.1 coordinate 159,039,618, forward strand.
AAAGAACATCGGTTTAAGGAAAATCTATGTTTCTATTGTGGTAAGTCAGGGCACTTCATTATAAACTGTCCCAGCCGTTCTCGTAAGACTACTGCAGCAGTCATTCACTGTGAGTGTTGCGAGAGGAGATCTGTCAGGTCCGAGCCTCAGGCTCCAGAAAGATCTGCAGCAACAGATATTGATTTCTCGGACTTAAACTCCGTTACTTCTGAGGACGATGACTGTGTAAACGCTGCAATTTTTCAAGTTTCCTCAGCGGTGTCCCAGCTGAGTTGTAGGAAAAACAATTCTCATTGCTTCCTTTCCATTAAACTCTGGGTTGACTCAGTCTGGGTGTCTAGCTCTGCTATGATCGACTCAGGGGCAAGTGGGAATTTTATGGATGTCTCCTTTGCTCTGAAACAGGGGATACGTTCAGTGAAGAAGGCTACTCCAGTACAGATGGAAACTGTGGATGGCTCCCTGCTGACCTCTGGACCAGTGGATCAGGAAACGGAGCCTTTGAGGGTCCTTATGGGTAAAGATCATCAAGAGAAACTGTCCTTTATGCTTATCTCTTCTCCCCACTTTCCCATTATTCTAGGACTACCATGGCTGCAGGCTCAGAACCCTACCATTAACTGGGAGACCAAGGAATTACACTTTCCAGAGAAACAGATGACTCCAGAAGTTTCAGCGTGCTCTGTTCCTAAAGGAACCATGTCAGTCCCTGAACTACCAGCTGTATACCAGGACTATGTGGATTTATGTGACAAGAAGAACGCTGACCAGCTTCCCCCGCACCGTCCATATGATTGTCCAATCAAATTATTGCCTGGAGCAGAGATACCTTTTGGTAAGATCTACCCCCTGGCGGGGCCTGAGCTAAAGGCTTTAAAGGATTACCTAGACGAAAATCTAGCCAAGGGCTTCATACGCCCCTCTTCATCTCCTGCAGGTGCACCCATCTTCTTTGTGAAGAAGAAAGATGGATCTCTGAGACCCTGCGTAGACTATAGGGAACTCAATAAGGTTACTATTAGAAACCGTTATCCATTGCCTTTAATCCCTGAGTTATTGGAGAGAGTGCGGCATGCCAAAATTTTCTCTAAATTGGATCTCCGTGGGGCCTATAACTTGGTCCGTATTAGACCTGGGGATGAGTGGAAGACTGCATTCAGGTCACGCTATGGACACTTTGAATATCTAGTTATGCCTTTTGGTCTGAGTACCGCCCCAGCCACTTTCCAACACTTGGTGAATGACATCTTCAGGGATCTCCTAGATACATTCGTGGTGATTTATTTGGATGATATTCTAATTTTTTCTAATTCCACAGAGGAACATCATGGACATGTGAGAATGGTCTTGGAACGTCTAAGACAAAACCATCTTTACATCAAACTTGAAAAGTGTGAATTCCATAGGACCGAAATTCAATTTCTGGGGTATGTACTGTCTACACAATGAATTAGTATGGATGGAAGCAAGACCCAAGCCATCAAGGATTGGCCAAGTCCTAGAAATGTGAAGGAGGTGCAGCGCTTCATCGGGTTTGCCAACTTCTATAGACGTTTCATTAGGAATTTCTCTGAGGTAGTGTCACCTATCACCCAACTTACCCGGAAAGAGTCTAGGTTCTCCTGGACTCCCCAAGCCCAGGAAGCTTTTTCCCGTCTGAAAGATAAATTTACCACTGCACCTATCTTGTTACATCCCAACCCCGAACTTGCCTTCATAATAGAGGTGGATGCTTCAGACTGTGCCGTTGGAGCTATACTCTCTCAGAGAACAGGTGAGAAGAATGTCTTGCATCCCTGTGCCTTCTTTTCCCAGCAGTTGTCTTCGGCTGAGAGGAACTACGATGTGGGCAATAGAGAGTTGTTGGCCATTATTGCCACCTTCAAAGAATGGAGACACCTTCTTCAGGGAGCTGCACAACAAATAGTCGGTCTGACAGACCATCGCAACCTTGAATTTATCAGGTCGGCTAAATGCCTGACTCCTCGCCAGGCTCGCTGGAATCTTTTCTTAAACCAATTTAATTTTGTTATTTCTTATAGACCAGGATCACGCAATGGAAAGGCTGATGCACTCTCTAGGATTCATTCAGCAGAGACCCGTCCACTTGCTCCTCCTAAGACTATTTTCCTGACTCTAGATTCCTGGGAGTGATTCATAATCAAGACCTACTTAAGGACATCAAGGAAGCATACCATGCGGATTCCTTGTTGGCACAACCCCCAAGGGACGTAAGTCTTGTCTTTAAGAATGGTGTGTGGATTCTGGGACAACGTCTGTATATTCCTGAAACAGTCAGATTGAGAGTATTGCAACTTATTCACGATTCCAAGATAGCTGGGCATAGAGGAATTCTAAAAACACAGGAATTTCTTTCTCGTTTCTTTTGGTGGCCCACTTGCAGGAAGGATGTTTTAAACTATGTCACTTCATGTGAAGTCTGTGCAAGATGCAAAACACCTCGCTCCTCACCAACTGGTCTGTTGCAACCCCTTCCCACCCCGTCCCGCCCGTGGGGATCCATTTCTATGGACTTCATTGTGGAGTTACCAACCTCTCAAGGGAAGAACACCATTCTAGTGGTGGTTGACCGTCTAACAAAGGCAGCTCATTTTATCCCTTGTGTCGGCTTACCCACTGCAAAACAGACATCAGATTTGATGATTAAAGATGTGTTTCGCTTACATGGAGTACCGGATGAGGTTATTTCGGATCAAGGGGTGCAATTCACTTCTAGGTTTTGGCAAAATTTCTGTGCAGCATTGGACATTAAAGTAAACCTTTCTTCTGCTTTTCATCCCCAGACTAATGGACAGACCGAACGAACCAATCAAACCCTGGAGCAGTATCTCCGCTGCTTTATCTGCCACCTACAGGATGATTGGATGGATCTACTTCCATTAGCTGAGTTCTCTTATAACAACTCTCAGAGTGCCTCCACTAAGCAGTCTCCTTTTTACTCCAATCTAGGTTATCATCCTAACATTCTACCACGATTTCCCATAGAAACGCCTTTACCAGCAGTGGCGGAAAGAATCACGTCTTTACAGAAGAATATAGGATCTTCTAAAAGAGAATCTGGAATCGGCTCAGGAAAGGTACAAGAAAGCAGCAGATAAATTTCGTAAACCTGCACCAGCTTTCAAGGTAGGAGACCTGGTCTGGCTATCAACCAGAAATCTTAAGTTAAGGATTCCATTGTTAAGTTGGGACATAAGTACATTGGACCCTATAAAATCAGTAAAATTAAAAGTGCCGTTGCTTGTCGTCTTCAACTGCCCAGAACTATGAGAATCCACCCTGTCTTTCATGTATCCCTACTAAAGGCTGCAACACCCAATACGTTTCCTGGACGTTCTTCTCCTTGCCCTGACCCAGTGCTAGTCGATGGTCAGGAAGAATTTGTGGTGGAAAGGATTCTGGATTCCAGGTTATACAGAAATCAGTTACAATATTTGATTAAATGGCAAGGCTACCCAGTGGAGGAAACTCATGGGAACCAGTCAATAACGTTAATGCTCCTCGTTTGCTCCGCCAGTTTCATCAGAGGTACCCAGACAAGCCTGGTCTGAGGTCATCCGGAGGTTGTCCCTAAGGGGGGAGTAATGTAAGGTTCTTTGTATATGTTCTTGAAACTCAGTTTTTCCGTCAGCCATTTTGCTTTCTGTCTTGCTGCAGCTATCTTGCCCTCAGTCAATATGGAGTTTTCAGCTTTCATGTTCCCGCCCTGATTCTCTCCCTCTTGCTTCTTAAGCAGCCACAGCTGAGCAATCAGTGCTTCTGAATCTAGCCTGCAGTGAACCTGTGACCTGACTCCTGAAGCCTTGGACCTTGTACTCCAGCTATTCCTACTGAGGAACTCTGAAACACTTGTGGACTCTGGAACCCTGCTCTTTGAAAGAACCACGTTTGCATGGACTTACGGTAACAGAGAAGAAGATCCTGAACCTGTTGTGGAGAGTGATTGCTGAGCTTAGATTACTCTGGCCTGCTGTGTCTCCTGCTTCTGTGTCTGCAAACTGTGTGACTATTTTTGCCAACTTGTATGAAGTAATACAAGACCTTCTATATCAAACCTTTGTCTCATGTGTTTTCATCGCACCCAAGCACAAGACGCTATATGAACTGTACTACACACATTACACCCTGTGAGAACCACAGTGGAAGTTGCCCAGATGAGGGATAAGTTTGCCGCTTACTTTGCTTCAGGTAATGGACATGTGGCATGGCGAGACTAAATGATTTAAGCAGCTAATGTACCTGTTATGTTTTGTACCTGTTATGTTTGAAACATACCTGTAATGTCAAACATTACATACCTGTTATGTTTAAATGTACCTGTGATGTTACCAAGTACATGTAATATAATTTACCCCTAATGTTTGCTGAGTAAAATATAAACATTACTTCTAAAATAAAGTGTGTTGGTGTCGTACCTTACCTTAAAAATAAATTGTGTTTGGGTCGGCGGCGGCGCATAAAGATAAAAAAAAACACAAGATCTAGTGTAACAAAATACAGGTTTTATTTACAAAAAAAAAAAAGAGTTAAGGTTGGGGTGATTTGTTTTTTCTTCGAGGTTTATGTGAGGGTGAAATGGGAAGGACCCTGGGTGTGTCGAGATGTGAGGATTGGGTGGTAGTTGATGAGGAAGTGGTTACAGGTGAAGGGTCTACAGGGGAAGGGGCAACAAATTGAAGGATTGGATCAGGGATAGCTTTGGAGACATTGGGTATAGATGACAAAGTGGAATCATGGGAATCGATGGACAAACTGGAAGAAACAGACAGAGACACAAGGGAAGGTAGTGACAAATTGGTAGGTGAGGGTGTAGGTGGTGGGTTCAAGGTGGGCAGATTTTTTTGGCTCCTGGTTTTGGTCCTGAGACCAAGATTTATTTTTTTGGATCTTGCTTTTCTTGGCCAAGTGGGAGTGCTGGGCTCTGTAGCAGTCATCTGGCATGCTGCTGGACTGGGCCGCATTGTGGATACTGCTGGCTGCAGGGATGCTGTAGTGGGCAGAGGTGTTGTAGTGGCCAGGGGTGGTGGACTGGGCAGCATTGTGGATACTGCTGGCTGGATGGGTGCTGGACTCTGGAGCATGGTGGATGCTGCCGGCTGCATGGTTGATACACTTGGCAGTTTTTTTGCTCGGTGAACTGGAGGCAGTGGTGGTGGCGGAAAGTTCAGTGCTGTGGGAGCTGGATAGTAGATGGGCTGCTGGTAGTATCCTCTGGCCTGTTGATTGTAGGATTATGACTGCTGCCGGGATGGCTGCTGTTGCTGTTGCTGTAATGCATGGCTGTAAGTAACCTGGCAGGCCTGCATAATGTTCAGCTGGAGTTGAGGCGTAAGGTTTTCTGACATGCTCCGCTCAATTGCAGAAAAAAATGTTACGCTGTTCTATTAAGGTCAGCTTCCAAGCAGTCAAGGCGATTGTTGACTTCCTTGAACCCACTCTTCACTCTGTCAGCAATCAACCTAACCCCATCCTGGATGACCGAGCTTAATTTCAGAAACTGGGGCATGCCTGACCTCTCCCAGGCCCTCTGCTGCTGACAAGAAGACCCAGCAAAAGCAGGGAGAGGGGAAAACCTGAAGGACCGGCTTCCCCTTCCCCAGCCTGTGAAACTTACAAGGTTGCTCCATCGCTGGTGGATGACAGGGACAGTGTCTTTTCAGTGGCTGGTAGATGAGGGGCTGCTTCAACCGAGGATGATCTGGGTTGTGTGGTTCTGCACCAGCTTCTGTGTGGAAAAGAGAAAAACATTAGTGCAAAAATCAAGGTTGTGTTGTGCTGCTCCTGGTTCTGTGTGTGGAAAAAAATTAAACATTATTAAAAATTAAAAAAAAAAATATATATACTTACATTCGCTGAGCAAGCGCAGGCCTCAGAAAGGCAAGGTCCCTGTGGCACTTGTATTTCCAGAACCTTGCAGCAGCACCACTTCGAACCCGAACCTCCTCTCTCATGTCCTTGTTGAAGCGGTCCTTTATTGAGCGCCAATGGATTTTGATTCGCTTCACTGTGAAGGGGAAAAAAAAATTAATTTGAAAACAATGCACATCCATTCAAAGGTTCACTGCCGTTTCACACCACATTGCAATACTTACCAAAATCTGTTCTGGCACACGGCGTGGCATGGTCCCAACCAGGCAGCAGCGATGCTGCCACTTCTTCCCAGAGCCATCGAATCACCACATTGTCGGAGTGCTGACGGTCATGGGTGTCCCACAACGGTACTCGCTGTTGCACAAGGTGGATTAGTTGTTCATTGTCTTTATGTGTTAAGATTTGGTAGCCGAGGAGGACAGCAACAAAAATACGCTAAGCAACCAGACACCCAGAGAGGTTGGTAACTAGAGGATTACAGACCCCTAAACTGACAGCACAACTAGAAGCAGCCGTGGGGCGTACCTATGGTGCCCTTAAAGCCTCGACACAGCCAGAGATTTAAGTAAGCCTAAAGAGAGAAAGGGGAAAGCTAACTGCCCCGGAGTAGATCCCCAAAGGAATAGGTAGCCCAAAACATATATTGGCAGTGAGACAAGATGAAATACGAACACAGGAAGAAAATAGAGCAAGCAAATGCTGCTGCCCAAACTGTCTAGATAGAACAGGACAGGAAAGAATACTGTCTGCAATCCAGCAAAAACACTAAGAAAAATTCCAACACGTCTGATATGCAAAGATACTGAGACCACACGATCTCTCCCCAGCTAGATCAGAACTCTGGTGTGAACTGGTAGCAAACCAGCAGATACTGAAAAAACAGGGAACTGGAAATACATAAACTGTCTCTGGTAGCAAATCAGCAGGCACTGAAGCAACAGGGAACCGAAAATACATAAACAGAGGCAAATGAGAAACAAAGTCCAGCGCAGGCCCCCGCAGGGGAACCTGGCTGTACTAACACCAGCAGGGCAAAAACTGATAGACAAAAGGGAAAACAAAAGCCACAAAAATGAACAGCAAATAACTTATCTGAAAGTCGCAGGACAAAGCAGGAAGCAAGCTGACTTCCAAGAGGGACCAGGAAGCAACAAATCACCGGCAAGGATCATGGGAAGGTTGCTCACTTATATCTCCCCAGTCAGTACCACCTGATTGCCACTCATCGCCCCCAGGAGAAGGACTTCTGTTAGCCAAAGCAGCTTTATTACTATCAGCAGCCACCAGAAGGAACCCAAACTCAGAAGTCAGATCCAGAGTGTTCACAACAGTACCCCCCCCCCTTGAGGAGGGGTCAACGAACCCTCACCTGCACTAACAGGTCGATCAGGATGAGCCCGGTGAAAGGCATGAACCAATCTCTTAGCATGAATGTCAGAAGCAAACACTCAAGAATTGTCCTCCTGACCATAACCTTTCCTCTTGGCCAGCTTACATATTTTGGCCAGAATATCAACTAATACCATACATATATTTATATGTCTTTTTGCACATTATACGTTTGCAGAGTGCAGTTGGGCTCAAATGGTTTGGTATACTGTGGCCTCTGTTCACACTGGATGCATTATAGTTAGCACTGGGCAGCCCGCATAAGCGTCATTATTAGGCTGTGAACCAGACGCTCTGCATTCCTAGTGTGAACATTGCCATATACAGATTGTACTTTTGTGCACTGGTGTACCACACAGCCAATCCCTGATTGAAGGCTGGCTGTTTAATTTGGTATTAATGCACCTGTGTAGTCGCCATTTTTGTTTGGTCCGCTGCACTCTGTCAGTGCATCAGTATTGAGGCCTTTTCAGACAGGTAAGCATCTCTTCCTATTTTTGGTGGTGTTTTCTTGAATTTTGGATTTTTTGATCTGCTTTTTGTGGTTTTGATCTTTGAGTAGGAGATGTTAGAGTAGGTACTGGCAAGTGTAAGGATCCGTGACGTGGGTTGCCAGCTTACATATTTTGGCCAGAATATCAACTAATACCTTACATATATTTATGTCTTTTTGCACATTATACTTTTGCAGAGTGCAGTTGGGCCCAAATGGTTCTGTATACTGTGGCCTCTGTTCACACTGGATGCATTATAGTTAGCACTGGGCAGCCCGTATAAGGCGTCATTAATAGGCTGTGAACCAGACGCTCTGCATTCCTAGTGTGAACACTACCATATACAGATTGTACTTTTGTGCACTGGTGTACCACACGGCCAATCCCTGATTGAAGGCTGGCTGTTTAATTTGGTATTAATGCACCTGTGTAGTCGCCATTTTACTTGGGTCTGCTGCACTCTGTCAGTGCATCAGTACTGAGACCTTTTCAGACAGGTAAGCATCTCTGCCTGTTTTTGGTGGTGTTTTCTTGAATTTTGGATTTTTTTATCTGCTTTTTGTGGTTTTGATCTTTGAGTAGGAGATGTTAGAGTAGGTACTGGCAAGTGTAAGAATCCGTGACCTGGGTTGCCAGCTTACATATTTTTGCCAGAATATCAACTAATACCTTACATACTGTATATTCATATGTCTTTTTGCACATTATACCTTTGCAGAGTGCAGTTGGGCCCAAATGGTTTTGTATACTGTGGCCTCTGGTCACACTGGATGCATTATAGTTAGCACTGGGCATCCCGCATAACGAGAGTATCTAATTACAAATTTTTAACTGCATCTAGCACAAGCAATACTTTGGGCCTAGTAGCAGTGTCTGCTAGTCAGCGGATTAACCCAGCTGTTAAGCAAGCTACACCACCTGTAGTTTGGACACTTAATTTTTTCAAAGGAAATGCTTCGGGCCCCCGGGACACTTAGTGAAGAACATCGGGGAGGCACCCCAAGGCACAGGGGCTGGGACTGGCGGTAGGACACCTTGCTCGATCCTTATAAAAGCTTTTTAACTGCAGCAGCTTTAGTGGACGCTACTGGAGCTGGAACTCTATTTTATTATAAATATACAAAAACCATACAACATAACACATATTAAAATCAAAATCAAAACCTACTTCCATGACCACGTTATACCATAAATAAATATTACCAAAGAAACGTTTTAAGGAAAAACAAGGAACCAGTTCAAATCCACTTCTTCTACGCCATCTTCCAAAGTCCTCACTTTATAGGTCCTTTTAGAACTTTCCAGCTCTTCTTCAGGGACCCCCAGCAGAAACCTTCTTCAAATGAAAAAAAAAAAGGGAAAAGAAAAGGGGAAACAAAATCATATTCCTATTTACCCATTCACACACATTCATACCTCATTCACCCCCCATTCACACCTATTTACATATTTACATAATTTACAAAAGACTATTACACAACATTCTGGCCCATTGCCTCCAACAAAAATTATGCCATTCTGGCCTTAACAACTCCCCTTAACCATTCGCTAAACACCCTAATACAAATCACACAAATTTTTTTTTTTTTTTTTTTTATATATATATATGCATTTTTTTTTTTTTTTATATATTCCCCCCACCACACCTCCGGTCCATAAGTTCATGGCCTAACTGAAAACAAAAAACCCGGGTCCATATAATGTTTATGCCCTTTTCACAGCAAAAATTTTTTCTCTTCAGGTCCGTGGGTCCATGGCAAGTTTCCTGCCCACTGCCCTTCAAACATCTTCTTTCTCCACACCCCACCCCCCAGACAACCCCACCCAACCTAACTATACCCCCACATACTACTATCTACAGACACTCAGACAATCAAAAACAAAACACGTTATATATAACAATACAATACACTCAATATAATACATATACAAAATACAATCTACAATGTTATCAATACATGCCATAACTACTTAACTAATCTTAATTTTTCCTTTAATTTCCTATTTTACAAGGCCCAAGTTCGGTGCCTGTAAGCCTCAATATCCATTCTTTATTTTATTACAAAACAAAAAGCTACATTGTGTCATGCATTAGCCCACCACCAGGAGACTGGAGCCCTAAGAGGCCTTGTCCCTTACCAACCACACATTCATCCTGTCCCTCATCAACTAAAACTGTCCCTACTTCTTTCCCTAACCGACTGTCCCTATCTATCCCTATCTATCCCTAGTCTACCTAAATTAACTTAACTAACTCTCTATCTGTCCCTCACTACTGACCCTCCCTGACCCTATCTGCCCCTACTTCTCTCCCTCAACACCCACACCACCTTATGCTGTCCCTACCACCATTCACACACAGAACTTTCCCTTGAGTGTGTTTTTAAAAGGAGAAGCCCCTCCAAAGCCAAGAGGCCTTCCTCACACCCAACCTCTCAAACTCCAAAGAACGCACCTTCCCCAGGTCACCCAAGATGTTACTAACCACCTCATCCCGGGGGAGGGCTTTCTGCTGCGTCGAAACTAAACACCGTGCATTCCACGTGTAAAACCTGACCACTACGCTAACTAAGAATAAAGTGCTCCGCTCTCGGCCACCCAGGGATCTGAACGCCCCATAGACCCACTCGGCGTAGGAAAGGGACGCTAGCCGCGGCCAACGTATGGAAGCACCCACCCTGTTGTAAACCTCTGCATTAAAGGGACACTGAAGGAGGAAGGCTCCATGCTTTCCAGCACGTCGCCACACTCCTCACGAGGACAACCCCGATCATCGGAGTTCCTGTACTTCAAGTTGTCCCTTACATACAGTCTCCCGTGAAAGCAGCGCCAGGCCAAGTCCCAAAACTTCATGGGGATCCGCTCTGAATTTAAAAGCCCAAGCCCCACCTCCAGATCCCGGCCTGGGCAATCCCTGAGGACCAGGGGCTTCTGGAAATGGGTCAACAGAACCCTTCTGTCAAGACATTGTCTCGACATGGTCCTGATTTCCCTCATTTCCAGACCCCACCGGCGGATTACCTTCAGAACCGGGGTAGCGTAAGCCGGAAGATGTCCGTGAGGTGTACGGAGATCCTTCACTTGCCCTCCTGTCTCCCACTCCTGGAAGAAGGGCCGAAACCAACCCCTGCAGGAGAATACCCACTGAGGAGCCCTCTCTAGCCAGAGGTTGGAAACATTGGCTTTAAGAAAGGTGTTCACTAAGAACACTACTGGGTTGACCATACCCAACCCACCTAGTCTCCTCGTACGGTACGTGACCTCTCTCTTGATTAGGTTGAGCCTATTCCCCCATAACAGCTGGAAGAACAGGCTGTAAACCCGTGTCCAAAGAGGTTCTGGCAAGATGCACACACTGCCCAGGTAAATTAACAAGGGAAGCAGAAAGCCTTTAGCCAAGCTAACCCTTTCCCTCAGGGTTAAAGACCAACCCTTCCACTGGTCCACCTTTTGGGCGGCAATCTTGAGTCTGCCCTCCCAATTTTGCTGGGGATAGTCCCCGGGACCAAATTCGATGCCTAGAATTTTGGCGGAGGCCTGGGGCTCTGGAAGGGTGCCCGGGAGATCAAAACTAAGATCTCCCCCTCCCAGCCAGAGACTCTCACACTTTTCCCGGTTGATCATGGACCCAGATGCCTCCGAGTAACGCACGACCTCGGACATGACCCAATCCGCCTCCCCTCTCGAGGATACGAAAAGGGAAACATCGTCAGCGTACGCCACCACCCTCAGAGGGGGCCCAGAGCCTGCCTGGTCCATCCCGACTCCCACCAACGGTCCACATCTACCCTCCTCAGGAAGGGATCGATCGCGAACGCGTATAAAAGTGGGCTCAGAGGACAGCCCTGACGGACCCCAGAACCCACCTCAAAAGGGCGCCCCGACCAACCGTTCACGAGCGGGAAAGTCTCAGCCCCTTGGTACAAGATCTCTAGCCAATTTACAAACCTCCCAGGCAGACCGTACCTTAAAAGGACAGACCAGAGGTACTCATGGTTAACCCGGTCAAAGGCTTTTTCTTGGTCTAATGACAGTAGATACCCCTTCCAGTGACCTGCCCTACCCTGTTCCACTGCCTCTCGGACACCGAGCACAGCACTAAAGGTGCTGCGGCCTGGAACAGAGCAGTGCTGGGCCTCCGAAAGGAGCCGGGGTGCAAACTTGACCAGCCGGTTAAACAACACCTTCGCCAGAACCTTCCGGTCCGTATTGAGAAGCGCTATGGGACGCCAATTCTCAATACGGGACGAGTCTTTACCCTTTGACAGAATAATCAGGGCTGACCTCCTCATTGAACCGGGAAGAGTACCCGAGGAAAGACACTCATTAAACACCCCAGTCAAGAGGGGGACCAAGGAGTCCCTAAAGGTCTTATAAAATTCGGATGTTAAGCCATCCGGACCTGGCGATTTTTTGGGCCGAAGCCCATCAATGGCCAGTCTCACTTCCTCTTCCCTGATTGCTTCTGCCAAAACACCAAGAGAGGGATCATCCCCTGGCTCAGGGATGGTTTCAGCCAGGAAAGCCGACATCTCATCCCGATCTAGATCCCTCTTTCCCAAGAGGTGTGAGTAAAAGGACCTGACCACCTCCAGGATCCCTGATTTGGATCTGTTCAGGGACCCCGTCCTATCGATCAGTCCTGTCACCATTTTACAATTCACTGACATCTTACAGTTCCTGTAGGGGTCGGGTGAGCGGTACTTCCCGAAATCCCTCTCAAAAACCAAAGATGTGTGCCTATCATACTGACACCTCTTAAGCAAAGACTTCACTCTGGAGATTTCCTCACGGTCACCTCCAGTCGAGACGAGCTGCTCGAGTTTCCTCCCCAGAGCCTGATACAAGCGATGCCTGTTCAGACTCCTGAGGCTCGAGAGCTTGCGGAAGAACCCCGCACCCGCTTTTTGAAGATCTCCCACCACTCTGACTTACTACTACAGAGATCCAAAAGCGGTACCTGGCTCTGAAGAAAATCCTCGAAGGATTGTCTCACATTCGCTTCTTCCAGCAGGGACGAATTCAGCTTCCACAGCCCTCTTCCCATCCGGGGAGTTTCTGCAACATTCAGAGAAAAGAAAATTAGACAGTGATCGGAGAACTCCACCTCAACGGCGGACACAGCAGAAAAGATGGCATCCTCCTTTAAAAAAAACCTGTCTATTCTAGATCTACAGCTACCCCTAATGATAGGTGAAACCCCTGTGACCTGGGGTGTGCCGGATGTGGACATCCACCAGGCGAGCTTCACTGGCTATGCTATTGAGCGTGATACTGTCATAAGGCAGGCGATCTCCAGGACCCCCCCGATCACGGGACCTCGTAATGGTGTTGAAGTCCCCACCGAAGACCACCTGCCGGCTTGTAAAAAGAAAGGGCTTAATCCTCAGGAAGAGACATTTCCGGTCCCACTTTGATTGTGGACCATAGATGTTTATGAGCCGTAGCTCTTGTCCCCTCATGAAGACGTCAAGGACCAGGCACCTCCCCATTTCTAGCTCGATCACTCGTCTGCATTCCACATCTGCAGTCTTAAAGAGGACTGCCACCCCGCTATACGGCTCGGCCGCAAGAGACCAGTATGAGGGCCCGCACCTCCACTCTCTCCGTGCTTTATGTATGGCCCCCATGTCAGTTAGTCTGGTCTCCTGCAAAAATAAAATTTCAGCCTCAATTCGGGTGAGAAAATCAAAGGCCGTAAATCTAGCCGCATCTGACTTAATGCTGGCGACATTAATGGATGCCAGCGTCAACGGAGCGAGTTCAGCCATCATGAGTGATCAAGCTCGACGGCCTTCTTCTTACCCACCCCACTCCCACCACCCTCTGGGGAGGAGTCGGAACCTTTCCTTTTTAAGGTGGACGATGTGTCCATTCCTCCTCCCCTGGTGTCCTCACCTCCGGACTCCAGGTCTGTCCCCCCCTTGGGAGAAACAACGTCCCCCAAGGGTTGGACTCCGCCATCCCCTAAAAGACCCCCCGATGCCGCCCCCGGTCCCCTGCCCTTGTCCGGCGACTCTTTAGCAGAGTCCTCAAGGGCCTGGAACCGGTTGGAGAGTGTGATCAGAGGGGGAACGGTGGGCACTTCCGTTGGTACCCTCACGGTCGGGGGTGGGGGGGATTTGGAAGACTTATTCAGCCTCTTCCTCCCCCTCCTGTTGTTGCGCTTTTTTCCACCCTTTGATATTGTAGGCTGCTCTAAGACTTCCTCATCAACACTTTCATACTGAGAGGAGTTGTCTGAGTCAGCCGCTTTATCCTCCCTCTCCATCCTCCTGATCTCCTCGTTCACCGCTTCCTCCCCCAGGGCCTCAGAGGCTTTAGCCACCAACCCAGAGGGAGGAGCAGGCATCACCCCGGTTACCCGAGGCTCCACCTGCTCCTTACCCCCCTGGCGAGCCGCCTGCCTCCGCTGATATGAGGGGCCTCTAGTGACTTTGCCTTTCCTCACTGGCCCCCTCCCCGCCACCACCGCCCGACGCGACAGAGGAAGCCCCGCCGGGAGTTTCCCCCCCACGGTCTCCCCCCACCGGGCCCGCAGCAGTATTGGAGAAGGAGCGAGGGCAGCGGCTATACGGGTGACCAAGGTCACCACACAGGTTGCACCGAATGTCCCTACACGCAGCGGCGAGATGGCCCACCCCGCCACACAAGGCACATTTCTGCACCTTGCAGCTTGCGCTGAAGTGGCGGGGATCGCCGCACTTGTGACAAACCTTTGGCTGCCCCTGGTAGAAGATCAGGATCCTGTCCCTTCCCAGGAATGCCGAGGAAGGGATGTGGGTGACCGTATCGCCTGAGACCTTCAACTTAACCATGAAGGTCCAGCCCCCCGACCAAATACCAAACTCGTCCCTGTTCTTTTTTGGGACCTCAGTGACTTCCCCATACCGGGAAAGCCACGTCATTATGTCCACGCCTGAGAGTGACTCGTTACATGTCACCACGGTCACTCTCTTGACGGAATTTTGGCGAGACACCGCCTGTACGACGAAGCCTCGCCATCAGGGCTCCCCTTTCACCAGCTCATAATTTGACCAGAAGAGCTCAAGCCCCTCTGGCCGAACAAAGCTGATGTCAAAGAAACGGGCTGATGTGGGATGGATCAGGGAAAAGATGTCATCTGCCCTGAAGCCCATCTTCAGGAGGAGCTCCACCACCCTACTCCTGGGTGGGCAAGCTTCACTGCCCCCCCACCGAAGACGGACCACATTCCTCCTTACCAGCCCTTGCCCGGCTGTTGGGAGAGACCAGACAGTCCCTCCCTCTCTTCTCTCTTGGAAGGCGGCTAAAACCATGTCTCTCTATCCAGAAAGACAAGTCCACCGTCCTCCCCTCTACAATTATCGACCTTTCTCCCCTTTTGAGGGCCTCCAGGAAACGGCGGTGCAAAACGCCGTCCCCGGAGTCCAGAGGTGAGGAGACCCCCTGAGAACCCCCCGGGAGCCCCCCTACCCCCAGCCGTGACCCCCCATATGAACGCCTTGAGCCACGGCTGGGGAGGCAGATGGACCAGCCCTTACCCCACTTACACTTGCTCCCACATTCACACCTGCATCCACCCCGGCATTCACTCCCAGACTCACTCCCTCATTCATACCACCCTCGCCATCACTCACACCTCCATGCAACACCTCCGCAAACAGCTCTTCAAAAATGTCACTCACACCATCACTATCAACCTCACTATCCATACTATCCATATATACACTATTATTTACATTATTTTCATTATTTACAATAGTTGCATTATTTACAATATTTACATTGCCTTTATCTTTGCCGCTTTCCACACTCCTGCTGGGGGCCCTGGCTGGATAAAGATGTCTTTGTCTTCATCATTTTTTTTTTCCTCTACCCAGGAGTGCCACTGCCCCTTTAAATGCACCAGAGCAGAGTGCACTTAGTACACCCTGCCTGGCTCAGGAGCAGCAGCAGCTCCTGGGCTCTCTGGAACCACATTTTTTTTTTTTCTCTTTTTTTTTTTCCTGTGCTTCCTAGGGCAGGGACGGATCTTGCCACCGCTCCCTGCCCTCCACACACCTCCCCCGCCGGCTTTACCTGGAGCGCCGGAGCCCCCGCACCACCAGATGACGGTAAGTGGGTTGGGGACCCCGACAACTCCCTACCCGCTTTTGGGGCTGCAGACCCGATGGTATGGGTGGGCAGGACAGAGGGCGGCGGACCCGCCGAGGCCACGCCCCCCCACCGGCCACAGTCACTCCAGGCTGGGCAGCAGCCCCTTGCGAGGCCACGCCCACCCCAGATGACACGGGCACAGTGGGCGGAGCCACGGCCGCCGAGGCCACGCCCCCTCCACCGGCTACAGCAACTCCAGGCTGGGCAGCAGCCCCTTGCGAGGCCACACCCACCCCAGATGATGCGAGCACGGCAGGCGGGATTGCGGTCAAGGAGAGCACGCCCCCCCTGCATGCCTCTGCAGGCAGGGCAACATTCAGGGAGGCCACGCCCCCCCACAGGCCTTCACTGCCACTCTGTACCCACCCCCTGCTGTAGGCAAGGCTGACCACTCCCCTTCGGCATCCAGTGGTGGCGGGTCCCCC